>PVIU01006310.1:50236-103315 GCA_004026605.1 Ondatra zibethicus | reverse complement strand
TGTAGCCCTGGAACTCTCTCTGTAGACCAGGCTGGTCTCAAACTCTGAGATCTGCCTGCCTCTGTCTCTCCAGTGCTGAGATTAAGGGCATGCACCACCACTGTCTGGTAAATATACACATCTTAAGTTATGCAAATGAAAATTTAGGTCAGATGCTTTGAAATACAAAACTTAGGAAGACAGCTTTGAAATACAATATATATACTTTATATTTAGGAATGTCATGAGTTTAGGAGTAATAGGTCTTAATATTAAAATTTATGTGTATGAGTGTTCTGCCTGCATGTATGTCTCTGTACCATGTGTGTGCCTGGGTCCCAGAGAGGTCAGAAAGGGCATCATATACCTTAGCACTGGAGTTGCAGATGGTTGTAATTGCCGTGTGGGTGCTGGGAACAGAACCCAGGTTCTCTGCAGGAACTCTATTTCACTCGAGCCATCTCTCCAGCCCCTTAAACTAACCTTTAAAAACAAAGTTAAACATAAAACGCAAAAAGACCGGACTGACTACATACCATGTGACAACTGCTGGCCACCGGACCTAAGTTACGTGCTAACAGTATGAATCTGCTTTAAATCCTTGGCATGAATTATGGGGTTTGGATGAAAGCGGCCGGCACGGGGACTGGAGTTTTAGCGTCCTGCCAAAACGGAGCACCAAGAGGAGCCGGCGCTCCGGCGGAAGCCACGGTGCCATTGAGCATCCAGAGGAGCGGGCACGCGGACGGGAGCCACGGTGCCAGGGAGCACCCGGAGGAGCAGACGCTTTGGCGGAAGCCACGGTGCCAGTGGTGCCGAGGAGGCACAGTGGGAGAGAGAGTCTCATCCAGAAAGTTGGTGCGGGCTGACCAGGCTGTGGATGGTGGATGCAGTCGGGACTAGACCTGCTGGAACACAAGACTGCTGGGAGTGGAGGGTGGGTGGAAGGGCCTTGCCAAGCGCAACGCACGCGCGGGAGCGGGGAGGGGTGCGGTCTGGGCTGAAATGATCTGGGGTCGGGGAGTCCGCATCGGATTTCTGAGCTGGTTTGTACCGCGAAAACAGCATTTTGGAGAGATTGAGGCCTGTCCTCTGGCCCAGAGACAGGCGCCTGCACGGAGAAGGATGCAACCCAGGGAATTAGTGCTCTGCGTGAAACACGGCCACTGCGGAGAGACGGGAGGGGGGGGGGCAAAGCAAAGAGCAATGGCAAAGTTTTTTTTTAATTTATTTATTTTTTTTGTTATATATACAACATTCCATGTATGCCTGCACACCAGAAGAAGGCACCAGATCTCATTTCGGATGGTTGTGAGCCACCATGTGGTTGCTGGGAATTGAACTCAGGACCTCTGGAAGAGCAGTAAGTGCTCTCAACCTCTGAGCCATCTCTCCAGCCCCAAGTTGTTTTTAATGTAGTAGCAGAACTTGAAAAGCAGAGCGAGACTGGCAAAGGGAGGGGCAGTTTAATGAAAGGTTTTGGAGGGGAGAGAGGTAAGAAAATGCCATTTGCTGCTTTTGCTTATCCATTTTCTTTTTGAGTCCTTAAGGACTTTGACGTGACAGGTAATCTGTTTAAGACTACCGAGACTGGCCAGATTTTGTCCTGGGACAACGCATTTTGAGATTGTGTGAAAGGCGTGCGAGAGAAGAGGCCTTAGGCATTTGAGACGGAAAGGCACCCACGAGGGTGACAAAGTGGAGTGGAGCAGGAGGGCCCGGGTCCGCGAGCCCCAAGGCCAAAGATAATATTGTGTGTCCTCTGATAGTGTACGGTGTGGACTGGTCCTGAACTAAGCCACGTGACCTAGCGCTGAGATTGTAACTGGTCCAGAGACTGCCAGGTGTCCCGAAAACTTGAAAAACTCACCAGACAGGCTGAAGGCCTGTGTTGGGCATAAGGACAGCGCTAAGAGGAGGGGGAAGTCCCCAAAGTGTAACCCTTTTCAGTGGCATTGGATCCAGGTCACCACATCATTATGTGAGGGGTGGATGTGAAAAAGGGCACTAAGACAATTAACTGAGGACTAAGGAATCTGTCGGGAGAGTCAATAAAACATGGACATATGTAGAGAGTGGTAACAGCGTGGCAGAGGCTCTGAAGAGAGTTCAGGCCCCACCTCCAGAGGCAGACAGCATGATGGGCTCTCAAGAACGTCAGAGCCTGTGTGGAGAAATGGAAGTCACTTACAGCTCTCTGATGATGAGGGAGGTTTACAGAAAGAGGTGAGGCCAGACTGATTCCCAGGTGGGATGCAGGTGAGAAGGTGGATGTGGCACTTCTTTGGTGTAAACGCACTATCGGGGTAGTGACCATGGCTATGTAGGAAGTCACAGACAATGTGTGAGGTGTTTGTGGGTATCTACTAGAGGGCAGAGCTGCTGCAAAGCCTAGCTAGAGTCTCACACAGGACATTAATCAGTCTGCTTGTGATACTCCATGGGAAACCCAATCTCTATATTTTAGCCAGCGTTCTATTGCTGTGAAGAGACACCATGACCACGACAACTCTTATAAAGCATTTAATTGAGGCTTGCTTACAGTTTCAGAGGTTTAGTCCATTCTCAGCCTGACAGAAAGCACAGTGGTACACTGGCATACACAGTGCTAGAGAAAAAGCTGAGAGGTTTTTGTTTGTTTGGTTTTGGTTTTTAGAGACAGGGTTTCTCTGTGTAACAGTCCTGGCTGTCCTGGAACTCGCTTTGTAGACCAGGCTGGCCTCGAACTCACAGAGATCTGCCTGTCTGTCTCCCGAGTCCTGGGATTAAAGGCATGCACCTCCACTGCTGGGCTGGAGCTGAGAGTTTTCTGCATTCACATCCGAAGGCAGTGAGAAAGGAGAACCCTGCACCTGGCTCGGGCTTTTGAAGCCACCATCCCCAGTGTGTGCTCCCCAGTGATACACTTCCTCCATCAAGGCTACGTCTACCCTAACAAGATCACACCCAGCCAGGCGCTGGTGGCGCACGCCTTTAACCCCAGCACTCGGGAGGCAGAGGCAGGCAGATCTCTGTGAGTTTGAGGCCAGCCTGGTCTACAAGAGCTAGTTCCAGGACAGGCTCCAAAGCCACAGAGAAACCCTGTCTCGAAAAAAAAAAATCACACCCCTAAGCCTTCTAAGTAGTGTCACTCCCTTATGTGACCTTTTGATTATGTTCTGACAAATAAAGCTCGCTTGGAGTCAGAGGGTGGAGTTAGCTACTAGCCAATCAAATTTAACCACAGAGGTTTTGGAAGACAGGACAGATAGGACAGGAGGTAGTAAGGCAGGTGGAAAGGAATCGGCCTAGCTGTTTGGAGGAAGCAACAGCAAGTAGGGAGGACTGTTCTCTGCTTCTCTGATCTTTCAGATCTTACCCCAATATCTGACTCCTGAATGTTTATTGATAAAGAATAGTTAGAGTAACGCTTCACTCCTTGTTAACTAAGCATTCAAATATATGACCCTGTGGAGGCTGTTCTTATTCAAACCACACTCTCCTTCCCTGTGGCTGCTTGCACGTGTAGAACCAGGAGTGTCTAGAGGGTAACCTTAAACTAAGCTTTTGCTTAAGGCCAGTGCTCTGGTTAGGGCAGTTCCTCGAGAGCTCCGGATCAAGAGCTGTATATAGAGGGCTCCCTCCAGAGTCTGGGCTAGCTGTGTGGGGGTGGGCACCACAGAGTGGAGGGCTCACAGCCTCATTAACCACTTCCCATTGGACTTCTGGACTCCCAATATAGAAGAGCTACATGGGCTGTTGATGGCACTCAAAGATTTCAAAAATTTAAATTGTTTATTACTGGAGACAGGCCTTTTTGGGACCTCATCTCAAAGAATATTGTCTCTGGTAGAGAAAGGGACTAGGATCTTTGAGACAAATTTGTACAGGGGTTAGCTGCCTTAGCTGTCCTGCTTCTCCTTTCATTGGCCACACCTCAGGGTTAATGTCTTCCTGGATCAAGGACAGACACATCAGCCCAGGGGCTATAAGGATAGACCCATCTAGTTTACTTAGATTTATGTGTGTGGGTGTCCTGTTGCGTGTTTGTGCACTGGGTGTGTGCTTTGCTGGAAAGGGCTGCTGAACCATCTAGCTTCCTAATCTAGATTGGAAGTTGGTACCAGAAATGGGAAGAAGCCTCTGGCATAATCAGAAAGACACAGGAAAGGGGCTGGAGAGATGCTCAGTGGTTACGATTACTTGGATGACTTGTTGCTCTTGTGGAGGACCACCCCAGCACTCCCATGGTGTCTCCCAACCGTCTAGAACTCCAGTTCCAGAAGATATGACACCTTTTCATGACTTCACAGGCACTAGGCATGCAAGTGGTACATGTATATACATGAGGCAAAACATTCATACATGTAAAATATATATACACAGAAAGAGATAAGTTTTTAAAAAGTGCAGGAGAAAAGTACTCTCCAATTATAACTGAGAGGTGGCATAGAAAAGTGCCTGGCCACAGACCTGCCAGGAATGCCTACCACAGTCACAGTTTGAGATGTGGCCAGGATTAGAGCTCAAAAATTAGTATGAGGCTTAGTGCCCAGCTGGAGAACGCCAGCCTTGTCCCCTCTAGTCAGTCACCCAGGGCCCCTGTAAAGTGATGGAGTTTAGTAGTTCCAGGTACTTCAGCCCATTGGAACCATTTGTTGGGCAGCCTTTGCTCTTGGGGTTCTTTTCCTTCAAGGATGGACAGGTTTCCAAGGTTTCTTCCGTGAACAGCCCTTTCGGAGTGTTGGGTCTGCTGCAGTTACACTAGTCCCTAGAAGCTTTGATCCGGGTTCTAGGTCCGTTTCTCACAGAGCACTGGTAAAGCCTGCGGCTCATTCTGCGTCTTACCCCATCTATGGCCTCCAAGTCCAATGATAAAAGATTGTGATAGTCATCTTGATCAAATTACCCAGAATACTTTTGGGCCCAGTAGCTTCTGTTGTAATTTTCACCTGCTGTTTGGAGCTGACCTGAGTTAAATTCCATCTTTGATTCTTCAGTCAGAGAGTCAGAAGATAAATTATAATGTTTAGTTGAAGAAACTGACATCCATCGGGTGTGGTGGTGCATGCCTTTAATCCCAGCACTTGGGAGGCACCACCCCAACAACACCTGAGACGGTGGAGGAGCTGAGCCTGGGGTCATAAGGGTGGGAGGGCTGCCCCTGCCCTTCACCAGCTGCAGCACTCAGGAGGGTGGCCTCAGTACTTTGCCTGGGCAGCATAGTAGAGTTGGCCCTAATGGTGTAGGTGTGGGAGAGTCAACCCAAAGGGTGTGAAAACAGGAGAACTGGCCTGGAGGTGGTGGTGCACCCCAGGTGGAGAGCTCACCCTGGTGGTGAAGATGGGGGAAAGCTGGTAGGCAGACCAATCCTGCAGCTGCCTAGGCCCAGAAACAGGGTTATGACATGACCTGCCCCAGCATCCACCCCTATTATCTACTGAATCATAGATGTGAAGGGACCTGACCTGCAGACCCAAAGCTGAAGGACCTCCACAACACAGGACAACAACGGGATATCCAGGAAGAGTCCCAGCGAGGGCCCAGCATTGATAGTGTAGTAGAAACCAGAGGCCTTGAGCCAATGACTCTTTGTAATGAACACTTGCAAGTAGAGACACATGGACAGAGCGGTTAACGGCGTGACTCAGTGTGTCACACTGCAGCTTTCACGGCATTTTAATTTTTTTCTTTCCCCCCTTTTTTCTCTTAAATTTTGTGTTATTTGGGGGGGGCACGCAGGGGCGGAAGGCAGGTGCAAAGGAATGGGGAAGTGAATGGGATCAAGATACATGATGTAAAACACACATAGAATAGATAAAAAGAAAGTAAAAGTTTGTTATTTTTTTTTTCCGAGATAGGGTTTCTCTGCAGCTTTGGAGCCTGTCTTGGAACTAGCTCTATAGACCACGCTGGCCTTGAACTCACAGAGATCCGCCTGCCTCTGCCTCCTGAGTGCTGGGATTAAAGGCATGCACCACCACCGCCTGACAAGTAAAAAATTCTTACCTTAAACAAAGGTGCTTTGATATACAAAACAAAAACAAACAAGGGCTTGTATAAGAAACTAATATTTCCATCCAGTGGCATCTCCCCATCTTCTAACTTCAGGCCGCCCAGCACCAGAGCAGAAAAAGACCAGGTGCGTTGTTGTTAGGCTTCTGGGTGTGAGTGTGTGTGTGTGTGTTATCAAAGGATTTATGGTTTGTGGAGACGCAATTCAGAAGTGTGTGTGTGTGATGGCTATTTTTGGTTGTCAACTAAACTACATCTGGATTTATCTAAAACCTAAGCAGTTGGATACATCGGTGAGGAGCTTTTCTTAATTTAATCATAACAAGGGAAGACCCAGTTTTAATCTGGATCTTTCAGGGTGGGAGGATCCACCTTTAATCTGGACCACACCTTCTGCTGGCAGCCTCTCTAAAGGGCGCGGAAGAAGGAGGTTTTTGCTTCTTGCTTTTGCTCTCACTGACAAGTCCATTCCTCCCCTGGCATTAGAGTCACTTCTTCAGGGTTCTGGTTTACACTGAAGGCCACCGGAGACATCCAGCCTAGTGGACTGAACAGCTACTGGATCTTAGACTCCGTTGGTAGACAGCCATTGTTGGACAAGCTGGACCACAGCCTACAAGCCACACTAATAAACCCCATCCTAATTTCAGTTTCTCTAGAGAACCCTGACTATCACAGATTTTGGTACATGAGTGGAGTATTGCTGTGGCAGACCTGACCGTGTTGAGAACTTTTGAGTGTTCAAAGCTTGGTGAGCTGTTCTGTGGGTGCACGGAAAATAATGTTGAGGGCAATGCAGAAGATGGAGGCTTGGCCTGTCAAGTCCAGCAGGAAGTTTGAGAGTCCCTTAAAGACTCCATCAGGCATTTGGTATTTTGAGTTGAGGATCTGTGGTTCTGGTTGGTTGAGGCTGAAGAATCAGTCATGATTAACAGGATACCAGCATGACTGAAGTAAAGCCTGCGCTTTACCAGAACGTTGATGCTGGACAGCTGGGGCTGAGAAATTAGTGGAGGCTGAGAAGAGACCAGAATCACTGAGGTAAAACCTTCTGGTAAGTGTTTCCTGAGAGTCAGTCAGCACACAGAAACTGTGTTCAGATGTAGTCAAGGTTGTACCTTGAGCTGGAAGCCAAACTTGGTCATGCGTAGGAGTCACCTCACCCAGGTGATACTGGTTTTGAAGGCAGGAAGGGGTCAGGGAGAGCAGCTGAGGCTTGGCACTGAGAAGCCAGGAGAAGCCATTGGTTTAGGTGCAGCTCAGTAACAGTTGAAGGCCCAAGGTTGAAGGGTCATGCAGAGAAGTAGAGACTTAGCCCCATGAAGAGGGCCCAGAAGGGGCTATGGGTGAAAGGGTTTCCCAGTTGCAGCAGAAGACCCCAGCGTTCTGGAGACCCTAGTACCATGAAATGACCACCAAGAACAGCAACAGCCATGAAGTGGAGCTGGCTGGAGCCCAGAAGACAAGCTGCGTGTGTGCTCAGAGGGTAGAGCTGGAGAAGGGACCCAGGAGACAGCCTGAGTCTAGAAGACAAGCTGCGTGTGCTGCAGAGATAGAGCCGGAGAAGGGACACAAGTCCTTTGGAGGAGCCCAGAAGACTGAGTGGATCCCAGACATTAGGCGTTGAGTTATTTACACAGCTGGAGTTTAGTCTTGCTTTGCTCTGTCTCTGACTGTGTCCTACTTCTTTCCTCTTGAAGCAAGAAAGCATTTATTTCTTATTTCACAGGAGCCCGCAGTTGAGAGACTGATTTTTTTTTTCTTTTGAGACAGAGTTTCTCTGTGCAGCCCTGACTGTCCTGGAACTTGCTTTGTAGACCAGCCTGGCCTAAAACTTAGAGATCTGCCTGCCTCTGCCTTCTGAGTGCTGGGATTAAAGGCGTGCACCACCACCACCCGACTTAAATAGACTAAATTTTAAAGTGTTTGATTTGTAAAGACTGTGAGAGTTTTTAAGTTTATAAAATGTTTTATATTGTGATGTATATGTTAATGTGTGCTCTTGAGGATGAACCAGAAAGGAAAGGTTATGGCTTAACAGCAGCGAAGTTTGTGTGTCAAGCTGACATGGGTTTAGCTGTGCTGACTAATATTGTGTCAGCTTGACACAAGCTATAGTCACCAGAGAGGAGGGAGCCTCAATTGAGAAAAAGCCTCCATAGCATAGGGCTGTAGGTAAACTAGTAGGGTGTTTTCTTTATTAGTGATTGATGGGGGAGGGCCCAGCCCATTGTGGTTGGAGTCATCCCTGGCTGGTGGTCCTGGATTCCATAAGAAAGCAGGCTGAGCAAAGTCATGGGGAGCAAGCCAGTATGTAACACTCCTCCGTGGCCTCTGCATCATCAGCCTGCCTCCTGGTTTCTGTCCTCACAGCTTTTGATGATGAACTGGAACTTCTGATGATATGGAACTGTGGATGAAAAAAAAAAACCGAATGGCAGCTGGAGAGATGGCTCAGTGGTTAAGAGCACTCTCCAGAGGACTGGGGGTTCAGTTCCCAGTACCCACATGGCAGCTCACAACTGTCCAGTTGCAAGGGATCTGACATCTTCACACCAATGCACATAAAATAAGGTTAAATCAACCATAAAGGATTTTTTGCCGGGCGGTGGTGGCGCACGCCTTTAATCCCAGCACTCAGGAGGCAGAGGCAGGCAGATCTCTGTAAGTTCGAGTCCAGCCTGGTCTACAACAGCTACTTCCAGGACAGGCTCCAAAGCTACAGAGAAACCCTGTCTCTAAAAACCAAAAACAAACAAACAAAAAAAACCCAAAAGGCTAGAGAGCTTGCTTAGTGGTTAAGAGCACTGGCTACTCTTCAGGGGACCTGGGCTCAATTCCCAGTATCCACATTGCAGCTCAAAACTTCCTGTAACTCCAGTTCCAGGGATCCCACACTCTCACAGAGACATACATTCAGGCAAAACACCAATGCACATAAAATAAAAATAATTTATTAGCCAGGCGGTGGTGGCGCACGCCTTTAATCCCAGCACTTGGGAGGCAGAGGCAGGCGGATCTCTGTGAGTTAGAGCCCAGCCTGGTCTACAGAGCTAGTTCCAGGACAGGCTCCAAAGCCACAGAGAAACCCTGTCTCGAAAAACCAAAAAAAAAAAAAAAAAAAAAGAAAAAGAAAATAATAATAATAATTTATTTGGTCTTGGTGTTTCACCACAGTGATAGTAACCCTGACAAAGACAACATGCACGTGCAGGCTTGCTACCCATGCTGAAAGAGACCAGGTAAGGAGAGACGGTTCCCTTTTAGTTCCTTTCCTCTGTAATCCTTTGGCGCTTACCCCCAAAGCAGCCATGGACTGATGCTGATGCGTCGTCCCCCACTGCCAGTGCTGGTGGTGGGGAAGCCAATGGGAGCGCTCAGGTTTATGAGGCCCGTGTTCCCGTCTTCCCGGAGATTTCCTTTGCTCTTTCTGAGGCCAATGTCCACAATTAACCTGGCAGGATACCTAACACAAAATTTAGCTACAGAATAATTAATTGCAGTGCCTAAAGAGAGGGTGGTTAAACTCAGGGAGGAATCTTCTTATTCCCTTTACTGCAATTAGAACAGGGGAGCTAGGGAGGGAGCCTTCCAAACAGGGTTCTCTCATAACCGGTTTCCAGGGTTTAGCCAGAAAGGGAGAGAGGGAGAACCCAAGGAAGCATGCTCTCTGTTCTAAATCCCTTGGTCTGTCTGTGTGTTTCAAAGGAGAATCCCTTCCAGTCAGTTCCACAACACAAGCCAAGAAGTGATCTTGCTCTCTCAGAGAAAGTTACTCAGGCAATGAAGAAAGGCAGGTGATGAAGAGAAGCCAGCCACTGGCAGATAGTCGGGATGAAGATGGTACCAGGGACCAACGAGATGGCTCAGTAGGTTGGAAGTCAGAGGAAAAGATGCAAGAATTGTTTTTCTTCCCCCAAAATGTTGGTCCCAGAGATCAAACTGAGGTGGTCAGGTTTGGCACCTTTGTCCATTGAGCCATCTCACCTGCCTGTAAGTTTTTCTCAGATACAGCTGAAGGCGGACATGGTGGCACTCGCCTTTAATCCCAGCACTTGGAGGGCAAAGGTCTCCATAATAAGTTCCAGCTGGAAACTCTCAGAGGTTCTAACTCAGTGGTTCCCAGTCATAACCCCTTTGAGAGCCAAATGACCTTTTCACAGGGGTCATCTAAGACCATTGGAAAACACAAATATTAACATTGCTGTTCATAACAGTAGCAAAATTACAGTTATGACGTAGCAGCTGTATAGTATTGGATCCCCAGTTGCTGGATTCCTCCAATGCAATAAGCCAAATCAGACCGAATTAGTAAATCCAGATTTAATAAATAGGGCAATGCAAAGCAGAACACTCCCAGGTGGTCTTCAGGAAGCCAGGGGACAGAACAGGAGGGCACACAGGGCAGATCTATGGGCTGGGTCTTAAATAGCCTGTAGGCATGGTCTTGAGCAGCTCCGGGGAGGGGCTAACTCTTGGTGGGTTTTCCCAGGGGAGGGGCTGCTCTTTGGTGGGCTTTCTGAGGGGGTAGGTTCTGGGAAGCCAGAGAGGTGAGGCTTCCAGCTAATCATCCCAGACTCTTTGAGTCTATGGAAGCCAGGGGTGGGGTGGAATTTCCACTGGAACAGCAACAAAAATAATCTTTTTTTAAAGATTTATTTATTTATTATGTATACAACATTCCTTCCATGTACACCTGCACACCAGAATGGGGCACCAGATCTCATCACAGATGGCTGTGAGCCACCATGTGGTTGCTGGGAATTGAACTCAGGACCTTTGGAAGAGCAGTCAATGCTCTTAACCGCTGAGCCATCTCGCCAGCCCCCAAAAATAATTTTATGGCTGGGGTCATCACAGCAGGAGGAACTGTGTTAAAGGGTCACAGCACAGGAAGATTGAGACCACTGCTCTAAGGTTTCTTTTTTTTGTTTGTTTTTCGAGACAGGGTTTCTCTGCAGCTTTGGAGCCAGTCCTGGAACTAGCTCTTGTAGACCAGGCTGGTCTCGAACTCACAGAGATCTGACTGCCTCTGCCTCCCGAGTGCTGGGATTAAAGGCATGCGCCACCATTGCCTGGCTTGCTCTAAGGTTTCTATCTGACCTCGTGTGATAACCTCACCTTGGCAGGATAAAAACAGCAAGGTTCCTTTATCTGACACTCCATCTGGCTGTCAGGAACTCATCTATCGCAGTGTCAGAGTGTAGCTCTGGTCAGAAATCATCAACTTCTTTACAATTTCCCCAGTCTCACTAGGGCATGTAGGTACTTCTGTTTGCTTTGGCCGGAGCCACCTCAGAACTCATTACTACCGATATGATCTTGAATCAACACTATTAATCATTTATGTCTGGCTCCACATAGTAACTGGAACAGGTAAGTCTTAAAGAACGGAGCAGAGCTGGGTTGCTTATCTATAATCCCAGTACTTAGGAAACCAAGGCAGGAGGCAGTTCTAGGCAACCTGAGCTACAGAGAGGTCCTGAAACCGTGTCTAAAAAAATGTGTACTGTCTCAGAGCCGTTTTGATTTGCATTTCCCTGATGACTAAGGATGTGGAGCAATTTTTTTTTATTATTTTTTTTCGAGACAGGGTTTCTCTGTGGCTTTGGAGCCTGTCCTGGAACTAGCTCTTGTAGACCAGGCTGGCCTTGAACTCAGAGATCCTCCTGCCTCTCTGCCTCCTGAGTGCTGGGATTAAAGGTGTGTGCCACCACCACCTGGCTGAGCAATTCTTTAAATGTCTTTCTGCCATTTGAGTTTCTTCTGTTAAGAATTCTGTTTAGATCTGCACCCCATTTTAAAAATTGGTTTACTTGGTATTTTGATGCCTAGTTTCTTGAATTCTTTATATATTTTGGAGATCAGCCCTGTCAGATATGGGGTTGGTAAAGATCTTTTCCCATTCTGTAGGCTGCCATTTTGTCTTTACCATGTCCTTTGCCTTACAGAAGCTTCTCAGTTTCAGGAGGTCCCATTTATTAATTTTTGCTCTCAGTATCTGTGCTACTGATGTTATATTTAGGAAGGGGTCTCCTGTGCCAATGTGTTCAAGGCTATTTCCCACGATACCATCTTACAAATGTCAGAATGGCTAAGAACAAAAACACTGATGATAGCTTATACTGGAGAGGATGTGGGGTAAGGGGAACACTCCTCACTGCTGGTGGGAGTGCAAACTTGTATAGCCACTTTGGAAATCAGTATGGCAGTTTCTCAGGAAGTTGGGTCTCAATCTACCTCAAGAATCCTGCAATACCACTCTTGGGCATATACTCAAAGGAGGCAAAGGAGGTATATTTATACCACAAGAACAACTATGTTCATAACAGTGTTATTTGTAATAGCCAGAACCTGGAAACAATCTAGATGCCCCTCAACTTAAGAATGGATAAAGAAAACGTGGTACATTTACACAATGGAGTATTACTCAGCAGTAAAAAAGTGACATCTTGAAATTTGCAGGCAAATGTATAGAACTAGGAAAAAAAAAACATCCTGAGTGAGGTAACCCAGATCCAGAAAGAAAAACATGGTATTTACTCACTCATAAGTGGATATTAGCTATAAAGAAAAGGATATTTTTGGTTGTGAGCTTAGCCTTTAATCCTGGCACTCAAGAGGCAGAGACAGGCGGATTTTCAACCAAGTCTTCCAGTACAGGCACCAAAGCTATACAGAGAAACTCTGTCTCAAAAAAAAAAAAAAAAAAAAATCAGGAAAAAAGGATAACCAGGCCCACAATACACAACCCTTGAGAAGCTAGGTAACAAGGACCCTTTTGGTTTTTCAGAGACAAGGTTTCTCTGTAGCTTTGGAGCCTGTCCTAAAACTTGCTCTGTAGACCAGGCTGGCCTGGAACTCACAGAGATCTGCCTGCCTCTGCCTCCCTAGTGCTGGGATTAAAAGCGGGTACCACTGCCTGGCAGAAAGAGATATCTTGATAGAGGAAGCCATTATGGAGTTAGGGAGAAACCTGGCACTAGGGAAACTCCCAGAAATACACAAGGATGACCCCAGCTAAGACTCCTAGCAATAGTGGAGAGGAGGCCTTCCCCTGTAATCAGATTGATGACCACCCTGTCATCATAGACCCTTCATCTAGTAACTGATGGAAGCAGATGCAGATCTACAGCTAATTATTGGGCCGAGCTTCTGAAGTCCAAAGAGAGAGAGGAAGGATTATATGAGCAAAGGGGTCAAGATAATGATGGGGAAAGCCCACAGGACAGCTGACCCAAGCTAGTGGGAGCTCACTGACTCTGGATTGATAGCTGGGGAACCTACATAGGACCAAACAAGGCCCTCTGAATGTGAGTGACAGTTCTGAGGCTTGAGCAGTCTGTGGGTCTACTAGCAGTAGGACCAGGACTTATCCTGGGTACATGAATTGGCTTTTTGAGCCCATTCCCTAAAGAGGGATACCTTGTTCAGTCTCAATACAGCAGAGAGGGGCTTGGTCCTTTGACTATTTATTTATTTTTAAAAGATTTATTTATTAAGTATGTCCCTGCAGGCCAGAAGAGGGCACCACATCTCATTATAGATGGTTGTGAGCCACCATGTGGTTATTGGGAATTGAACTCAGGGCCTTTGGAAGTGCAGCCAGTGCTCTTAACCTCTGAGCCATCTCTCTAGCCCTCTTTGACAATTTAATATACCAGACATTGTTGACTCCCTATGGGAGGCTTTACCCTTTTGGAGGAGTGGATGGAGGGTTTGGTATAGGAGAGGTGTTGGGGGGGAGAGGGAGGAGGGAAGGGAGGGGGAACTGTGGTTCGTATGTGAAATGAAAAAAAAAACTTTCAAATAATTAAAAAGAAATGTGTGTTGTAGGGTTGGAGGCAGGGGAGATGGCTCAGCAGTAAAGAGTTTGTACTGCCCTTGCGGAGGACCTAAGTTTGGTTCTCAGCACCCATGTCAGGTGGCACAAAACTGCCTGTTAACTATAGCTCCAGGTAGGAGCAAAGTGGGGTCTGCCCTTCTGGCCTTCTTGAGCATCTGCACAAGCATGCACATAAACACGCCTGCACTAAAAATGAACCTTCGGGGCTGGAGAGATGACTGCCTGCTCTTCCAGAGGTGCCGAGTTCAATTCCCAGCAACTGAATGGTGACTCATATCTATAATGAGAAAGGTGCTCTCTTCTGGCATCCAAACATATATGCAGGAGAACACTATACATAAGAAATAAATTTAAAAATACTTATTAAAAATAGATTTATTAAAAAAAATAAACCTTAAAATCTGGGTGTGATGGTGCACCTTTAACCCTACCACTTGGAAGGAAGAGGCAGGTGGATATCCATGAATCTGAGGTCAATCTGATCTACACAGCCAGATCCAGGACAGCCAAGACTACATAGTGAGAGACTCTGACTCAAAAACCAAAAACAAAAGAACACTTAAATAAATAAATAAAAATGGTCTTAGATGGAAACTTAAGGCCAATTTTATTATAATTTGAGGAAAGAAAAAAAACCATAATACTGCAGACAAGCCTCTGGGAGGAAAACAGGGAAGAGAAATTTTTTTTTTTTTTTTTTGTTAGAAATCAAGAAAGCACGCCGGGCGGTGGTGGCATACGCCTTTAATACCAGCACTCGGGAGGCAGAGGCAGGCAGATCTCTGTGAGTTCGAGGCCAGCCTGGTCTACAAGAGCGAGTTTCAGGACAGGTTCCAAAGCCACAGAGAAACCCTGTCTCGAAAAACAAAAACAAAACAAAAAAAGAAATCAAGAAAGCAGACGGGCACAACAAACATCCGAGAAAGCAGCAGAACCTAGAGAGCAGGCTAATGAGAGAAAAGTCTGTAAGCAGCAGTGCAGCCGCAGCCGGAGATCCCACAGAGCTTAGCATCTGGCACCTGGGCTTTGAGCTACCTCTTGTGGTGCTATCTTTTGTTACTGTTACCTTTTGTTTGAAGTGCTTGATTCTCCTCTGAGTTCGCTTCCTTCAATGACCTCCAGATAAGAGGTTTCAGTACTTGGAAACTAACTTGCGAAGATGTAAATTATGTAACAATGAAAAGGCCTCTTGGGAAGAATGCGTTCACCAGAAGTTGATGCACCCCGCTGCTTTACTAAGCCAAAATTCATCCCGGACTGAATTCTTCCTAATTCTCCACGGACCCATGCAAAACAGAAACACTGACAAACTGTAGGGGAAGGACTTCCTGAGGTCAGTGCAGAGCTCACTATTGTCTCGTCCCTTTTTGGGTTTTTATTTTTGCTTTTTTGAGACAGAAACTCTGTGTAGCCCTGACTGTTCTGGAACTTACTCTGTAGACCAGTCTGGCCTCAAACTCAGAGATCCACCTGCTGCCTCCTGAGCATGGGATTAAAGGCGTGCGCCACCACGGCCAGGTAATCTCTTGAAGGGTGTTTCCTTGTCTTTCTGGCATTTAGTGGCTAGTCTCCAGCTAGAGCCATAGACAAGACTCAGATCCCATTCATTTGACCAAAGATCCTATCAGATTAAAAAGAATTAAAACTAGGAAATAGCGGGGCAGTGGTGTCACACACGTTTAATCTCAACACTCAGGAGGCAGAGGCAGGCAGATCTCTGAGCTCAAGGCCAGCTTTGTCTACAGAGCGAGTTCTAGGACAGCCAAGGTTACACCAAAAAAAAATCTTTGATGGAGTTGAATACTAATTATAGTTGCAGTTTTCCTTAGTTATGCTAGAAGGTAAATACGGTATAAACCTTTGGACTAACCAAGATAGGATAAGTAGTGGAGCATTTTCTCTGAATTTGCCAAATACAAACGAACTGGATAGTGCAAATGTAATTCTTACTTAATATTTATTCTTATATATTCTTATATAGTTTTACTATGTTAAAGCTACATCCTTATCTCTAAGACAAAAGGGGAGAAATGTTCTTGAATATTATTTAACTATGTAAAGATGTGTTACATTTGTTTATGCTGCACTTGTTTAATTATGTGGAGATGTGTGACTCTGCATGCATAAGGTACCTGATTGGTCTCATAAAAAGCTGAACATCCAGGGGCTGGAGAGATGGCTCAGTGGAGCACTGACTGCTCTTCCAGAGGTCCTGAGTTCAATTCCCAGCAACCACATGGTGGCTCACAGCCATCTATAATGAGACGTGGCGCCCCCTTCTGGCATGCGGGCACAGATGGAAGGAATGCTGTACACATAATAAATAAATCTTTAAAAAAAGCTGAACATCCAATAGTTAGGCAGTAGAGAAATAAGAGGGACTGGTGGGGAGAGAATAAATAGTAGGAGGAATCGAGGCTGGAGAGAAGAGAATGAGAGAGAGAGAGACGCGGAGTAGGACATACCAAATGAAGCTCGAAGCAAAATGTAGAAGAGAAACAGGTTAAGTTATAACAAGCAGAAGATAAGCCCAAGCATTCATAACTAAGTCTCCATGTCATGAGATGGGAGCTGGTGGGTGGCCCAAAAGAAAGCCCGCTACAACTCCTAGCAGGATGAACAATCCTCTGTGGCAAATTTGAGACTGCCAAGAGCAGTGGTTAAGAGAAGGGCCTTTGGAGCCGGGCCATGGTGGCGCACCCCTTTAATCCCAGCACTCAGGAGGCAGAGGCAGGCGGATCTCTGTGAGTTCGAGACCAGCCTGGTCTACAGAGCTAGTTCCAGGACACGCTCCAAAGCCACAGAGAAACCCTGTCTCGGAAAAAAAAAAAAAAAAAAAGAAGAAGAAGAAAAGGGCCTTTGGAAACATTCAGAAGTAACAGAAGATTTTTTTGAATTAAAGGTCTCTTAGCACCAAAATAAAACTTTAAATCATAAAATGCAGCCCATAAAGAAGAGACTGGGAATTTTATAAAACAATATAGATTGCCCATAGTGTGTTAGGGAACCTTATATTCTTAATCCTTGCATTGACCATCATTATAGAATACCAGTTTCTTGTATGACTCAGTTTATCCAAATACCTAAAGCTTATCAGAGTTAGCAAAGATAAAGAGGTTAGATATAAATTTTTAAGTCAGTTATTGTTAACTTGGGTAGACCTTAGAAATTTATAAATATTATTAAACATTTTATTTATTAAACTTTTTTTGGTAATTTTTGTTGTTGAGACAGGGTTTCTGCCCTTCATAGCATTGATTGTCGTGAAACTCACTTTGTAGACCAGGGTGGCCTGGAACTCATAGAGATCCAGAGATCTACCTGCTTCTGCCTTCTGAGTGCAGATATTAAAGGCATGTACCACAATTGCCCATCTTAAACTCTTTTTAATCTAAAACTTTTAGGACAAAAAACATCATATAAAAAAAAACAACTGAACACCTGATATTTGATAAAAAAAAAAAGCAAAAAATATCAAATGGAAAAAAGAAAGCATATTCACCAAGTGGTGCTGGCATAACTGGATATCAACATGTAGAAAAATGAAAATAGACCCCTATCTATCACTATGTACAAAACTCAAATCCAAATGGATCAAAGACCTCAATATAAAGTCAGCCACACTGAACCTTATAGAAGAGAAAGTGGGAAGTACACTTGAACGCATTGGCACAGGGAACCACTTCCTAAATAGAACCCCAGCAGCACAGACAGAGAGAAACAATTAATAAATGGGACCTCCTGAAACTGAAAAGCTTCTGTAAAGCAAAGGACACGGTCAACAAGACAAAAAAAACAGCCTACAGAATGGAAAAGATCTTCACTAACCCCACATCAGATAGAGGTCTGATCTCCAAAATATACAAACAACTCAAGAAATTGGACAACAAAAGATCACGTAATCCAATAAAAAAATGGAGTGCAGACCTAAACAGAGAACTCTCAACAGAGGAATCTGAAATGGCTGAAAGACACTTAAGGAAATGTTCAACATCCTTAGTAATCAGAGAAATGCAAATCAAAACAACTCTGAGATTCCATCTAACACCTGTAAGAATGGCCAAGATCAAAAACACTGATGACAACTTATGTTGGAGAGGTTGTGGGAAAAAGGGAACACTTCTGCATTGCTGGTGGGAATGCAAGCTGGTACAACCCCTATGGATGTCAGTGTGGCGATTTCTCAGAAAATTAGGAAATAACCTTCCTCAAGACCCAGTAATACCACTTTTGGGTATATATAAGGACATGTGCTCAACTATGTTCATAGCAGCTTTGTTTGTCATAGCCAGAACCTGGAAACAATCTAAATGCCCCTTGATCGAAGAATAGATTAAAAAAATGTGGTACACTTACACAATGGAGTACTACACAGCAGAAAAATGTACCAACAGCTTGAATTTTGCAGGAAAATGGATGGAACTAGAAAGCATTATTTTGAGTGAGGTAACCCAGACACAGAAAGACAATTATCACATGTACTCACTCATAGGTTGTTTTTAAACATAAAGCAAAGAAAACCAGCTTACAAACCACAATCCCAGAGAACTCAGACAACAATGCAGACACTAAGAGAGGCTTATATGGATCTAATCTACATGGGAAGTAGAAAGTAGAAAAAGACAAGATCTCCTGAGTAAATTGGGAGCATGGGAACCTTGGGGAAGGGTTGAAGGGTAAAGGGAGAGGCAGGGAGGGGAGCAGTGAAAAATGTAGAGCTCAATAAATATCATGGAAAAATAAATAAATAAAAAAAAATCCTAAACTGTGCAGTGGTGGCGCATGCCTTTAATCTCAGCACTCGGGAGGCAGAGGCAGGCAGATCTCTGTGAGTTTGAGACCAGCCTGGTCTACAGAGCTAGTTACAGGACGGGCTCCAAAGCCACAGAGAAACCCTGTCTCGAAAAATAAAAACAAAAAAACGCAAACTGGGCAACAGTGGTACATGCCTTTAATCCCAGTTCTCAGGCAGCAGAGGCATGTAGATCTCTGACTTTGAGGCTAACCTGATCTACAGTGTGAGTTACAGAACAGGCAGGGCTACAGAGAAACCTTGCCTCAAAACAAAACAAAACAAAAAACTCCGAAAAACCAAAACCAGAAAAACAAAAAATCCATCCTAATCCAAAATATCTTGGAGACCTGTTTTCTTGGTAGCCTAAAAAGGAAATGACAAGAGTTGGTTTTATGTTACATATAAGCATGCAGTAGCAAATGAAAATTACCTATGTATAGGTTTTGGTTTTTTTGTAGCTCTAGCTGTCCCAGAACTCACCCAGCCTGGCCTCAAACTCACAGAGATTCACCTGACTCTCTGTCTCCCAAGTGCTGGGATTAAAGGCATGCGCCACCACCACTTGGCAATAATTACCCTTTTTTGCTTGTAATTTATAGGTCCCCTTTATGCCCTCCCTCACCTGAAATGGTCTTATAGATCCAGAGAAAACTTCCATTTCAGCAAGATTTTTGAATATCCATGATCTTAAATGGGGGAACATTTTTTGTAAACATGAACCAAGAAGGAAGAAGTCAAAGAGCTAGCCATCTGTAAATACATTTAGCCATCAACTTTTTTTTTTAAAGATTTATTTATTTATTATGTATACAGTATTCTGTGTGCATACATACATGCATCCCAGAAGAGGGCACCAGATCTCATTCCAGATGGTTGTGAGCCAACATGTAGTTGCTGGGAATTGAACTCAGGACCTCTGGAAGAAGAGTCAGTACTCTTAACCACTGAGCCATCTCTCCAGCCCCCTATAAATCCCTTTTGACTAAAGAATTAAGTAACATAAGACAACAATAACAAATAAATTTAGCATTTGTGTTAAGAAATTTTTCCTAAGGGTACTAGACAATATTGGAGCCTTTACCCAGTATATAATGGTTTTTCCATTGTTGCACATGTAGACCCCAATCCTTATTCTTAGCTTTTAGCCTATGTACCCTAGTTTCTCCAGACAACCTGGAGGCTTCAGACAAATAGGGCCTGATTACATACAACCAACTGGGAGGAGTGATTGGATGCCCAGGGGAAAGTCCAGTGACCTTGCTTATCTCAATCTTTGGAAAGAATGTTACTTTTTTTTTTGTTGTTTTTTTGTTTTTTCAAGACAGGGTTCTCTGTAGCTTCAGAGCCTGCCCCCTGCCGTTACAGCTCTGTGGTAGAGGACATCCTTAGGCTAAACCAGAACAAAAGTGCTAAGTGGTGGCTCACCCCACTACTGTCAACATTTTTAGTTGCCAGAGCCAGGCTCCATAGCCACTGCTGCCTACTTGGAGAGAAAAGGGAATGGATTCACCTATCGCACTCCTAACACAGAGTCCTTTGCCTGGTCCTCAGTTTGACCTTAAAGGTTAAAAAAAGCCACCAGAAAGGAAAAATACCAGGAAGTCTTAACTACTTGTGTGGAACACTTAAAGTTCTGAGTCCCCAATCTGCTTATAGTTTGCAAAGTTGATGGTACTTCTCGTAATTTTTCTCATTTTTTTCTATCTCCAGTGAGAAGACACAGGCTGGAAGATAACTCCTCAACTCCATACTCAGTAAATTCTTGATACTGAGCTGTCTTCATGACTGCTGTTGCAGTTAAACTTATGCAAACTCATCTTGCAAAATGACCTTTTTCACGTACATTTTATTAAAACGTGGTATCACTGGGTGGTGGTGGAACATGCCTTTAGCCCTAGCCCTTGGGAGGCAAAGGCAGGCAGGTCTCTGAGTTCCAGAGCCTGTCTTGGCACTAGCTCTTGTAGACCAGGCTGGCCTCGAACTCACAGAAATCTGCCTGCCTCTGCCTCCCGAGTGCTGGGATTAAAGGCGTGCGCCACCACCGCCTGGCCCATAGAGAACTGTCTTAGGGGCGGAGAACCACAAAACAACAAAACACTTCTGGCGCTCGGGAGATCTCTGTGAACTGGGGCCAGAGTGAGCTCCAGGACAGCCAGGGCAACAGAGAAACCTTGTCTTGAAAAAAACAAACAATCCAAAAAACAAAACTTCCTATCTACTGGGAACCAAAACTATAAAACACAAGCAGCAGGAGTCATACAAATTAGCAGAAAAATAATAATAGGCTTGTTTCAGTAAGTCTCTCAGTTTGTCAATGTTCACTGTGATCATGGCACTTGGCCCACACCAACACAACAACAACAGTGAATCTCTGCTGATCACTGGACCACAGTGGTCTGGACTAATTACTCCTGCCTGACAAATCACTACCCACCCCACTTCCGGTCCATTATACCTCCTGTACACTATACCCCATAATCATATCCTGTTCAATACACCTATCTCCTTCAGACTTTTCCCCTGAGACAGGGTTTCTGTGTAGTCCTGGAACTCACTCTGTAGTCCAGGCTGGCATTAAACTCAGAGGCCCATCTGCCTCTGCATTCCAAGTGCTGGGATTATAGGTGTGTGCTACCATCGCCTGGTTCATAATTTTTTTTTTTTTTTTTTTTGGTTTTTCAAGACAGGGTTTCTCTGTGGCTTTGGAGCCTGTCCTGGAACTAGCTCTTGTAGCCCAGGCTGGTCTCAAACTCAGAGATCTTCCTGCCTCTGCCTCCTGACTGCTGGGATTAAAGGCGTGTGCCACCACCGCCCGGCCATATTCTTGTTAAACATGTTCTGACATTTTCCTGAGAACACTGAAGAGCAGCAACCCTCCCAACTGACGAGCATGTAAAATTCATCCTGCATCTGAACCTGGCACCTGTCATGGGATAGAAACTCAAAAACATGTTTGGCAAATGAGTCCGACACAGCTATATGGCAACAAGCAGACAACAACTATATAAATTCTCAACAGACCTTTAATGACTGGGTGAATTTAGGAATGAAAAGCTAAGTAGTCTGGTCACAGGGACAAAAGCGGAGAATTCAGTAGGCTGTCTGAGACTGCTGCTGGCGGTAGCCACCACGGCGCATATAGCCTTCATTTTTTCGGTAACCATCCTTTTGGTCTGCAGGTGAAAGGTACATAGGAAAGAGGGGGTGAGTGAGTGGAGAGAGACAAAGGTTCAATGATCCTCGGAGAATGGAGAAATGGAACCACTCACCTCGGAAATAGCCACCATAGGTTCCCTGCTTATGGTCAAACACCCGTTCATTATTCTCCACTAGGCTGCCAAGTTTCTCAGCCAGCTGGAGAGCCAAGTTCTGCTGGGCAGTGGGCTCAGTACGGTGCATCACCACTGTCTGTGTCGGCTGGTCCAGGGAAGCCTGACGGGAGCGAGTGGGACAGAGAGGATATAGGTCAAACTATACTGGCTTCTTTGTGACCTGCTCAATCCACCACCTCTGGCCCTCACCATCAATTCTTCATTAATGATCATCTTGCTAATGATGGAGTGAACAGTGGGAAGATCCAGCTCGAACATATCTGACAGTGTCTCCATACTGGGGAAATAAGGCAGGAAAGAGGGCCATTAGGAAGGAACCCTGAAGACAAAGCTGGGACTATGCACCCCCAGAGCCCGTTCTACCTGATTGAGTCATAGACACTGCTGTAGGTAAAGAGGTAGGTCCTCAGTGACTCTTCCTGGATCTTACTGTGAGGAGAGGGCAGAAAAGGTGAGGTCCCAAGGGAAGGAGACCAGCCAATCTTTTCTTTCCCACCCACTATGGTTTCCTCTACTGCTTACCGAACTAGCATGATGCGAACTTTGTCAGCCTCAGGGAAAAGGTCCCACACTTTCCCATTCATCTTTTCATTAATGATGAAACTGTGACAGGTCTTCCAGTCACCCATCTTCATGGCCTTGGAGGCAGCAACCACATGCTCCCTCATGGATTCAGGAGGACCTAAAAGGGAAAGAGTAAGGCAAGACTGAAGGAAACCTGGGACCATGCCTCCTGCCCACTTGAGTATTATTTAAGGAGAAGCAGAGGCCAGAAGGGCAAATAACCAGACTAGAGACTTTTCCAGCACTCCACTGAGTAGCCATAGGACTATACATGTCACTTAACAGCTGAAGACACTGACTTTGGTGTGAATCAATCCATAAAGATGTTTCAAAGGATTACTGATTCCCTTGAAACTGCTGACAAATGGTTGTTGTGGATATACTCATGTGCATTTTCCTAGGAAAAAGGTCCACAGCTTTTCACCAGATTCTCTTAAAGTTCCTTGACGTTAAAAAAAGGTAATGGGTGGTGGTAGAGCATGCCTTTAATCCCAGCAGAGGCAGGCAGACCTCAGTTTGAAGCCAGACGGTCTACAGAGTAAATTCTGTGACACCAAGAGCCACACAGAGAGCCCATGTCTCGAAAAACAAAACAAAAAGTCTAGGGGCTGGAGAGATGGCTCAGTAGTCAAAGGCACTTGACTGCTCTTCCAGAGGACCTGGATTCAAGTTTCAGTACCTACACGGTGGTTCACAATCCTCTGTACTCAAGTTTCAGCAGATGCAACACCTTCTTTTAGCCTTTATGGGTACGTAGTATGCAGGCATACATGCAGGCAAAACACACAAATACATAAAATAATTAAGATCTTGGGGGTGGACAGATGGCTCTTCTGCAGTTAAAGAGTTCTTCCTGTTCTTGAGCAGGACCTAAGTTTGACTGTCAGCATCCACAAGCAGCTATAACTCTAGTTTCAGAAAATCTGATACCCTATTATGATCTTTGCTGGCACCTGTATGCATATGGTGCACATAAATGCACATGGGCAAAGACATATACACATTAAAAAAAAAATGTATGAGCTGTGTGTGGTGGTGTATGCCTTTAATCCCAGCACACAGGAGACAGAGGTTTTTCGAGACAGGGTTTCTCTGAGGTTTGGAGCCTGTCCTGTAACTAGCTCTTGCAGACCAGGCTGGCCTCAAACTCACAGAGATCTGTCAGTCTCTGCCTCCCAAGTACTGGAATTAGAGGCGTGTGCCACTACTACCTGGCAACCTTAATTATCCTTATATTACCTGTTGTGGGATATTTGTACACTGTGATATAACTATACTGCTGTGGTTGCTTTAATAAAGAGCTGAATGGCCAAGAGCTAAGCAGGACTCCAAGGCAAAGAGAGGAAACTCGTGATAAATCTAGGTGTGAGATAGAGAGCCACCAAGAGACATGAAGCAGGTTAGGTGGTATTTGACAGAATATAGATGAATTGCCTGGCGGTGGTGGTACACGCCTTTAATCCCAGCACTTGGGAGGCAGAGGCAGGCAGAGCTCTGTGTGTTCGAGACCAGCCTGGTCTAAAAGAGCTAGTTCCAGGACAGGCTCCAAAGCTACAGAGAAACCCTGTCTCGAAAAAAAACAGAAAACAAAACCAAAACAGAATATAGATGAAGAGCTAGAGAGATGGCTCAGAGGTTAAGAGCACCGACTGCTCTACCAGAGGTCCTGAGTTCAATTCCCAGCAACCACATGGTGGCTCACAGTCATCTGTAATGAGATCTAGTGCCCTCTTCTGGCCAGCAAGTATACAGACAGAACACTGTATACATAATAAAGAAAAAAAAAAGATCAGAATATAGATGAATAAAAATGGGCATACACCCTTAACCCCAGCACCGTGGAGAAAGGCAAGTGAATCTTTTTGAGTTTAAGGCCAGCCTGGTCTATACCATAAGTTTCAGGTTGGGCACTGTACATGGTAAGACCATGCACTAAAAAACAAAAACTAAAAAAAAAAAAAAAAAAACAAACAAACAAACAAACAAAACAAAACAAAAAAACAACAAAACACCAGTGATTAAAGAAACCATTGTTAAGATTCTTGGCTGATAAAACTCTATTATGCTTGTTTTGGTCCAAAGATAATGCACATGAAGTTGAAAAAAAAAGGAAAGTATTAACTGCATTAAACAAGGATAAGCCATTTAAATTCTCTGTACTGCAGCTTTATCATCAGGTAAAAGGTAACAAAAATACTTACGCATCATGTTTTATTACTTAATGGAAATGTAATAAATATTGTTTTATTGAGATAAGATTACTAAGTAGCCCTGGGTAGCCTGGAACTTTCTTTGTAGACTAGGCTGATCTCAAACTCACCATGTCTTGAATAACAAATTATTATTTCTCAGAGACTGTGCCAGGCAGAGGAAGCATCAATATAAAATAGAAATCAAATGGAATCATCTTGTGAGGAAGTTATGCCATCAACTTCTCTTAATGCTTACAGGCAAGCAAAGATGCCTGTAAACAAAGATCCAATATATGTACAGGTCTCCAGAGTGTCACACTCACCTAGCAGGGGCTGCCGCTCGCCTACCCGCAGTTGGTGATGGAACTGCTTGCTGATCATGCGTCGTCGGGCATCACTCTCATGGGCAGCCATGTAGGGGATCTCCAGGAGCATGGCAGACACCAGATAAACACACTCAAGCAGTTCCAGGTTGATGTGGAGATGAAAGGGCACTTGTCGGCGTCGCTCTACCTTCTCCTGTTCCTGGTTGCGTTCCTGTAGGCTGCGTAGCAGCAGACCCTGCCCCAGAAGTTCCTTGGCACGACCGCTTGACTGAATATCCAGAAGGGCATTGTGTGCATCCTTTGTCAGGCCTTGGCGGAAGGCACAGATGCCCAGCTGCACCATGGTACGGTTATATAGGATCTGAGCACAAAGAGCAGAGGTGATAGCCACAGGCAAACTATTCAGTTATTCAGCAAATACATATAAAGCATCTATTATGTCTGAGCAGTAGGCCAGAGCCAGAGATAAGGCCTATCTTCCATTCTAGAGGTAGAGTGTGTAAGATAAAATTACTGTAAGAACGATAATTTAAGCTAAGGAGAAAAATAAACTGAGGTGAAGGTTTAGAAAGTGAGTTTGTGTGGTGATAGAGGCTGACAATCTGGTAAAGGCTTCATTGTGAAGAATACCTAAGAACTAAGGAAGCCATACAGATAAACATGGATGAAGTCCACACTAGAAAAAGGGAATGCCGTGGTGCAGATGAATAACTGACTCAAGTACACTTGAAGAACAAGAGTGATGTAGTGAGACTGGCCAAAGACCTCACCATAAACCAGCGAGTGAGCATGTGTAAAGCAGGATCTAAAGACAGGAAGCCATGGGAAAGTTCTGAGCTAGTTGGTGATAAAATGTGACTCAACAGCGTTACTCTGGTTGCCATACTAAGAAACTCAAAGAAAGACAAAGGGGACATGAAGGCGAACCAGAACGATGATTAGAAACAGGGGAAGGAAAGGACGGTCTGTTAAGAAATGACCAGGGGCTAGAGAGATGCTCAGTGGTAAGAGCACTGTCTGGTCTTCCAGAGGACCGGGGTTCAGTTCCCAGGAACTACATGACAGTTCACAACTGTGCACTCCTGTTTCAGGAGACCTGGAACACATACATCCATGCACACAAATAAAAATAAATTAAAAAAAAAAGAATGGATTACATAGACAGACTATAAAGAAAAATGTGAAGCATGATTAATAAAAACTAAGAGACAGAAACTGGAATTACAACTGAAGGTCAGAAAAGCAAAGCAGCCACTCACTGGCCCTTATCTCAACCTCAGTCCGAAAATGGTGATTCTGCCTCCAGGAAACCTCAGAATGAAACTGAGACTGAGAGTTGTCTCCTCCCATCTTATAATCCTCTCTAGTTCTGGGATTAAGGGCATGCACAACTACCGCCTGGTTTCTATGGTAAACTAGTGTGGTACTGGGATTAAAGGTGTGTGTCATTGCTGCCTGGTCTGTAAGGAAAAGAAAACAAAAGAACCAGGCATGGGCCAGGCAAGGAATCACACACTGGCAATTCCAGCAACTTGGTAGGCAGATCTAAATGAGACTCTGTCTTCAAAGAAAGAAAAGAGAACCAGCACCAAACAAGGCACTGAGGATTCTGGTCAACGAGATGCAAGGATGTGTGGGCTTGCCACTAATCAAGACACAGACAACTATAAACCAAAAAAATGCAGGGAGGTTCACCGCAATATTAGCCAAAAATAAATAAATAAATAAATAAATAAATGAATGAATGAATGAATGAATAAATGAATGCAGGGAGGGATTAAGGTTTCTTGTTTGAGGGTCTAGCTATGCTTTGAACTTATAACCCTCCTACTTCAGCCTCCCAAATTCTGGTGCAGAGATTATAGGCCAGTAGAACTGATGCTGCATCCCCCAAGGTTGGGGATTAAATTTAGGGTCTTCTACGTACTGGCAAGTTTTCTACCACCTCTGAAACACAAAGCCCAAGAGTAAGCTTTATTAACAACAATAATAAAAATATTAAGGGATCATGAACATAAATTCAAAGAACCTTAAAAAAAATATTACCAGGCTGGGCAGTGGTGACGCACACCTTTAATCCCAGCACTCAAGAGGCAGGAGGCAGGTGATGTCTGTGAGTCCAAGGCCAACCTGGTCTAGAGAGTGAGTTCCAGGACAGCCAGGACTACAAAGAGAAAACTTGTCTCAAAAAACAAAACAAAACACTATTACTAGAGCTAAACAGACGGCTCAGTGGGCAAGAGCGCATACTACTCTTGCAGAGCACCTGAGTGTGGTTCCCAGCATCCACATCAGATGGCTCACAATCTACCTCTTGCTTCAGCTTTGGGGAGCCTCTAGCTTCTTTGGGCACCTAAACTTATGTGCACATGCCCACACACAGACACACATGCAAGGCCCTGGGTTTGATTCCCAGAACAACATAGTAACATGGAGGTTAGGACTATATTCCCAGCATTCAGGTGGTAGAGGCAGGAAAACCAGAAATTCAAGGTCATTCTTGGCTATATGGCAAGTCTGAGGTCAAGACTACAGATACTGCTTAAAATATTAGCAATTGGGGCTGGGGAAGAAAAATAAAGAAATACTAGCAGGGCCAGATAGATGGCTCAGAGGGATAAGTATTTGCCATCAACCCTGGTGACCTGAGTTTAATCCCAATGATCTACATGGTAGAATTAAGGAATCAATTCTTTAAAACTATTCTCTGACCTCCACATGGATGTGCTCATGTACACACACAATAATAATAATTAGAAAAACAAATCCATGTGTAGGATGGGGGACTGGCACAAGTTCCAGGCCAGTCTGGACTAGGGACTCACTGAAACTGCTCAAAAGCCAGGAGGGGTAGTATATACCTTTAATCAAGCTCCATCAATCAACCAATCTGTCTATCAGCCTGTTCATCCATCAGTCCACCCCCTGAAACTGTTGGCATGGTATAATGCTAGACAAAAATCAGAATCAATGGAACAGAACAGAGAGCCCAGAAGTGCTTCACTCCAACAGCCTTATGGTTGTTTTTGCAGTTTTCCACAAAACCACCTAAGCAAAATAGTAGGGCAAGAAGTATTTGTTACAAATGATGCTGGCACAACTGGGTATCATGTGAGCAGAAGAACAGACCCTAATCTCACACTGCATGAGAATATTAAGATAAACTATAAGTCTAAATGTAAAAATTAAAACTACAAAAGCTAATCAAAGGAGATAGGGAAAAATGGTGAAAATACCTTCCTGAATTTTATTTTTATATTTCTCAGTTTTTTGAGACCAGGATTTCCTTTGTAGCTTTGGCTGTTCTGGAACTTATTCTATAGACCAGGCTGGTCTCGATCTCAAAGAGATCTCTTTAAATGAAATAAAAGAATAAAGAGAAGACACTGTCTAAAGCACAACTGGGCTAGAGAGAAGGTATGGTTCACTTGCTGTGCAAACGTGAGGATCAGAGTTTGAATTCCCCAGAACCTACACAAAGAGCTGGATGGAGAAGAGCGCATTTATACTCGCACTGCTCCTACAGGAACTCAGGAGATAAACTCCTGGGAAGCCATGGGTCAGCATTAACAAAACACTACTGTTTTAAACAAGGTGAAAGGTGAAGATCCACACCTGAGACTGCCCACTGACCCCTACACATGTCATGGCACACACATACTCCCACATGTACTTTAAATTTAAAACAACCATTATAAGACAGATTTACTAAATGGAAATGTAAACTGGGCAGTGGTAGCACACACCTTTAATCCCAGCACTAGGGAGGCAGAGGCAGGTAGATCTTTGTGAGTTCAAGGCCAGCCTGGTCTACAGAGTGAGAACCAGGACAGCCAGGGCTACACTGTGTATGGCGGGGACGGACCTAAATGTAGTTCCTACTTGTCTTAAATACACACAAAAGGGGATCTACACCTCAAATGTGGCTTTCAGTAATTTATATAAAAAGTTCTCAAAATGTTGCTATACAGAAAACTGACTTGTCATGAACCCAGCTAATCTCACTGTGATACAGTGTCCCAATAGAGCACAGTTATTTAGGTTCCTTTTTCCTCTAGTTTAACAACTGCTTCAAAATCCTTTTCATCTTTCTAGAAAAGATCACCTCCTAATACTTTAAACCAGACAGTAGACAAATAAATGTTGGTTGAACCCAAATCTAAGTGAATTTTAATGTTGTGGGATAGCTCAAATTTTATGTCCATGTGTGAAAGCATCAATGAATGCTGGGATTTGGAAAAGACCAAGCACTTGTCTGGGTCTACACTAGCTAAACAGGTGATAATTCTTATTGAGTCTATTTACCTAGCAGAGGACAGCGGCCCAAGGCCTGGCTTCTCCTTCACCATGAAGGCCAGAAATCTCCCCCACCTACCTGTACTGGTGGATCTGCATGCTGAATGTTGTCTTGTAAGTGGCTCATGAGCATGAGGTCACGGGCCTGATACCAGCGGGAGTGGAGAGCATGATGGTAGATATGGCAGAGGATGGCACAGGTACGGATCCGGTCTGTACGGTCCTTGGCATAGATGTATTTGCATAGTCTTTCCATCAACACAGCTGAGTCCTCACCCTCATTTTCTGCTTGGTCTTGCTCAGACTAGAAGAATGGAAGATCTCAGTGATGGCTATCCACCAAAGACCATGGCTTTAAATGGCTTAGGCTCCAGCAACAAAACATGGAATTCTTCCCAACCTCAGTGCAATCTCTCCAATTCCCTTCCTGTCCTACTTCAGAAGTCCCTTGGGAGATAGAAGACTTACCATCAAGGTCTACCAGATAAAGAGGACAAATTCACACTTCTCCCACTCCTCACATGATTGCCAAGTAGTCTCACCTTTGAGGACCCTTCAGGAGGAGTAAGCTGACGCTGATGGGCCTTGTAATCGAACTTGTAATAAGTGTGCAGGATGCGCCTCAAGTAGATCTGGCAGATTTCCTCAGTGGTACCTTTCTCCTCCAGGTAGCGCTGCACACGTTCAATGATGGCACATACTTGTGCCTCATCCTTCAGGTGCTCCACATACTCTGGTAGGGAGGACATCCACCCTCATCTCAGACGTGAGTACTGGCTTTCCCAACCATTGTCTGCAGTCAATCCAACCACCCTGATTTGCTCTCTACAGTTACACCCTGAAAACATCACCCTCTCCCATGAGCTTACCATCTCACTGCTTAGGAAAGTATCTGAGTTACCACTCTGGTCAACAAGGACTATAAGTCTACCACTTGCCTCCCCAGGGTTGCCCTTTCACTCTGACTTTAATGCTTATAAAACCTCTAAGTTAGTATGATCACCTGTACTGTTCCTCTCACCAAAGCCCGTTTCCTTAGGCTTACCTTGGGAGTGAGGATCAGTATTTTGCATTATTTTGGTAAATTCTTCATCCATTCGCTCCACCAGAGTTAGGATGCAGCCGCGTACACGCAGTGGCTGAAGGATGCAAAGAAGGAACACATTAATCCAGGGTCCTAGCCTAAACTCAACTCTTGTCTCCACCAGGCCTTCCTAGTTATCCTGCCAATCCCTGCCCTTACCTGATCAAAATTGTTTAAGTTTTCACTCTCTTCCAAAATGTTCTCTCCAACAAAGATGTTGGAATGTGCAACCAAGATATCCATCAGTTCATTGATGCAGTCCAGGCACATCTGCCACATCTCTGGCTGTCAAGAGATGAAGGGACAAAGCTAAAGAATGGATAAATGTTGTTTCTGAAGAGCCACTCACCAAGAATCACAGGGCCTTCAACATGCAAGGCTGTTGTGGGCCCAAACCTTAAAACTCTAGGTATTTTCTTATGAACCCCCACAACCAACATAACCCCGGTACTCTTCTGTTGTTCTCACCTTCATGTATGTGGCCAGATTAGGGTTGTAATCGTAGAGAGAAGCAATGATATTGAACTTGATCTTGACAATGACACCCTCCCCCAGGTTGTTTTCAGAAGCAATTTGAACCAGCAGCTGAAGCAATTCAATCTGGGTAGCACTGGAGGGACAAAGAGCTGGGTAAGGCTTTGAAGATAAATCTGCCAGTCTCATTGTTATGGAGGATATCCTTTCAGTCCAGCAAAGCAGCCAATTCCACATCTTTACTATCTGTGTATGCACTTCTTGTTTATTTATGGGTTCTTTTGAGACAAGGTCCCATGTAGCCCAGGCAGACCTTGAGCAAGCTATGTAGCTAGGAAGACCTTCAACTTCCGATTCTCAAGCCTTCACCACCCAAGTGCTGGGATTACAGCTGGTTTTTTGTGCTGTCAGGATTCAAACTTCATGTATGCTAGGCAAGCACTCTACCAACTGAACTACATCTCCAACCCTTGCTTCTCTTTTAAATTCCCGACAGAAACAATGGTAATGCCAGCCATCCTGAAGTGCTACTTATAAAAGGTCTTGATTCTTTCCATCTTTTTAATTACCTAATAACTAAAGACATGTATCATTTCCATTTAATTAACTGTAACAGAAGTTCAGTAGTTCAAAGTTATAAAAAGAGCACAGAGCAGAAAATGGACAGGTATGTTCCCAGTATACAACCACAGATAACATTCTCTCAAAACAGAATGATTTCCACATCCATGTTTACTTGTGTTGTAAAGAAAGCTGTCAAGAGGACCCTAAGAGAGACATACATGGATCTACATAGGAAGGAGAAAAAGACAAGATCTCCTGAGTAAATTGGGAATGTGGGGGTCAAGGCAGAGAGCAGAATGGGAGAAGGGAGGAAGGGAGGGGAGCTTAGAAAAAAAGATGTCAAACTCTGAAAACGTAGCCATGGGCCAAGGCCACGAATCTCACCGGTCTGTTCCCTTCTTGCCTCTGGCCTGCAGAATCTCATTCAGTTTCTTGATGACGACAGCATGAGTAATCTCAGTGCCCTTGGCAAACATTTTTGGTTTCTCCTGGGCAAAAACATATCCTGTCATACATACATCAACAGAACCTATTCTTGCTTTAAGTCCTTCCCATTCCAACCAGGTGGAACCTGTGCACCTTCCTAAATCAGTCTCCTTTACTCCAAAACCCTCACCTTAACAAGTGGCACGCCACCACGGACCCTTTCCCACTCCCCGCCTTCATTGTCTTCCTCTTCCTCATCCAGGCGCTTAGACTTCCTATCATGCTTCTTCTTGGCTTTGTCTTCCCGTTTCTTCTCAGCTGCTTTTTTGTCCTCCTCTGTAGTGGGTGCCCTGACAGGAGACAAGGGAGATGAAAGATGAATCCTCTCCTTGCCCAACCTCTGAGGCCTCATTCTCCCCGCGAATGCTGGGGTTACAGATATACACCAATATTTAATTTATGTATAGCTTAGGGATTGAACCCCGGGCCCCCTGCATGGTAGGTAAACACTCTATCAACTGAGCTACAAACCTAGGCCCAAAACTGACGTGCACATATGCCAAGTATACTCACTAAGTTGAATTCTCTTGGTCTAAAGTGACTATAAATTATGTTCACAGCTCTGACATAGAACTTCTTGTTCCTGTTCCAAGAGTTTGCCCCTTATAATAAAGAATAGTAACTGGAATCTTTGAGTTACCTTGGGATTATGTGACCTGCGTCCTCACCCCCCTTTTCAGTAACACTGAGCCACTCCCTAGGCTACCTCAAACAGCTCTCTTGGGAGACAAAACTGAAGACTGGAAAGGTGCAGCTTGCCCATTATCACATAACCAACAGATGCCTAAAATGTGAGTTTCGTAATGAGAACGTGGTTAAGATTTGAACTCTGAAGACTACAAATCCTGTATTTTCAAGACAAGCTTTGTGATCAGGCACTAGAATCTAAAAACTGGCAAAAAAAAAAAGGGGGGGAGCAGTGGGTTTCTACATAAAGATTCCATGAAAACAAAGAGCAACAGCCTTCAAAATGATTATAAAGGCTTTTCTAGCCTCTCACTGTAATGCTCAAACCCAATGACTTCCTTACTTTTTAAGGAACTTTGAGGCCAGAACAGTTTGTTTTCCTTCTTCTTCTTCTGAGTCCGAGTCAGAAGAGGTAGAACTGGTGTCCCATTCCTCATCATCTTCAGAATCTTCAGAGTCCTCATCATCATCCTTAGAGGAAAGAGAGGATCAGGAGAAAAACAAGAGACTTTCTCTGCTCCTCCTGCTGACACACATTCCAGGCATTTGATTACCAGAAAAAGAGCAGTTACTGATAGAATCAAGCTATGACATAAAACCGACCACTAAAACTATGGAGATCATAAATTACCCCAAGAAGTCAGGTGATGGTGGTGTGTGTGCCCTTAATCCCACCACTCAGGAAGCAGAGGCAGGTGGATCTCTGTGAGTTCGAGGCCAGCCAGGTCTACGAAGCGAGGTCCAGGACAGACAGAACTGTTATACAGAGAAACCTTATCTTGAAAAACCAGAACACACACACAAAAAATTATCCCAAAGTAAGTACCACAAAGCTCCCCCTCCCCAGCACAGTGCTGGCCCTGGCAGTTGGATCCCAATTCACCTAGTGTTCCAATACAAATTCCCTAAATTCCACTGTCTGAACTGCAAGATTTTTGTAGGATCAAGTTTCTTCTTCCAAGGACCCAAATAGCATCTGGCAGCAAATCACTTCCCAGTCTAACTCTGGATCTTACTTCCATCTTTTTGAGGAACTTTCGGCTGTCTCCAGAAGATTCTTGTTTCTTCTTTAAGAAAGCTGCAGCACTGACTCCATCATCATCCTCATCTTCATCAGAAGAGCCTGGTAGGAAGTGGGAAGAAAAAAGCTAGAACATTAAAGAGCAAGATTGAAATGGGAAACTAGAAGAAAAGAACCCATGACTTCCAAACTATCTGTGTGAGGAGGGTAATTTTAAAATGGAGAGGCTTGTGTTAAGTAAGGCTTTGCAAGGTCTAAGACATGAACTGTAGATGACCCCTCTTCTCTGTTTTGAGAACCTGGCCAGTTCTCAGAATCGAGAACGGGGAGTGCTTTTGTTTTAAAAAGATAGAGTTGATGTGCTTCACATCTTGACATCTATCCAATGTCCGGGACCATTTGTTACGGCTCTTTCTCTGCCCACGTTATCATGTACTGAGTTTGCTCACAGGATCATTTTCCTAGTCTGAAGTTAGCCTCTAGCATACTGGACCAGGCGTTTGGACGATTGCTGATGACTGGGCAACGAGCCCCCCTTGTTCCTGAGGCTTAAAATCTTGCCTCAGAACGCCTCTAGCTGATACTGTTTAACCCAGGAGAGACATGCAGTCAGATCAAGGTAAGCCTGTGCCTGTGATGTTGTACTGGTGATGTGTATTCCAATGATGTTCCAGTGATGTGTAAAGTCTGTCACCAAGACATTTACTGGAATGTGTATTTCCATGTTCTGGTGCTGTATAGAGAATGCCTAGTAGTAAATTCCTGGGTGAAGCACCCTGTCTTGGGGGCTTCCCACTCTATTCCTTTGTTTCAATTAAGCTTCCTTATAGAATAAACCTCTCTATTAATTTCACGTCTCGTGGAAGTTCTTTCTCATGGATCAAATCAAAAATAAAAGTCTGCACAGCAAAGTGGGTAAAATTATTTCCCCTTACAATCTACAATCAAGGGATCTTCTCTCACCTTCTGAATCTTCCTCATTCTTCTCTGCATCTTCATCTGCAGACTGTTCAGGGTTCTGCATTGAAGAAAATCAGAGAATTCAGGATGCCCGCCATAAACCAGGCATGGTGACGCACACCCTTAATCCCAGCACTCAGGAGGCAGAGGTAGGCAGATTTCAAGTCTGAGGCCAGGCTGATCTACACAGTGAGTTCCCGCAGAGTCAGATCTACATAGTGAGACCTCCATCAACTACAACAAGAAAGCCTGCGAAATATAACCACTCCTCCTTCTCAAACCCGGAGAGTTTGTTACGGCTCTTTCTCTGCCCACGTTATCATGTACTGAGTTTGCTCACAGGATCATTTTCCTAGTCTGAAGTTAGCCTCTAGCTGACTCACCTGCTTGTAGTTTGTGATATGTGACTCAAAATCTCGGTTGTATTTTCGGATCTTCTGGCGCAAGGTACTCAGAGCCTTGGCATTGTTCTTGTTCATCTTCTTTTTCCCTTCTTTATCTTCCCAAAGCTAGCACGGTAAGAAAGGAAGAACAGGGATCCAAGACTCAGTGGCATTTTCCAAAACTCAGGCTCTATAATCACATTTTGGGATTTTGCTATCTAGACACCACCTGAACCACCTATTAACCAAGACTGTAACTTTTTATTTGTAATGCTGGGGACTGAACCAAGAGAAGTGCGCTACAACCCTCCCTAATTGTATCTCCAACCCTAGCAAACTCATTTTTTTTTTTGAAGATTCTTTGTATATCACGACTACAAATACAAAACCGTAAGTAAAAGGTGATTAAAAGAACAAAAAGAAAACACAACATGGGCAGTGGTGTCCCACCCTTCAATCCCACCACTCAGAGGCAAAGGTAAGTGGATCTCTGAAGTTGAGGCCAGCCTGGTCTACAGAGCCAGTTCCAGAACAGTCAGGGCTACAGAGAAACCCTGTCTCAAAAACAAAATAAAACAAACACCCCATAAATATAATCGAGCTCTTGTTAAAAAACAAAACAAAAAAAAGTTTCTGTTCTGCTCTATGTCACTTTTTATGAGAACACGGTACTGTATGTAATAAGGCAAAGAACCCAGAGGAGAACCCTGGCTACGGGAAAGGAGCACAGCGGGGGGTCACATGCCCCTCTGTATCCTCACGGAGTCACACCTCATTAAGATAGTCCTCGAGGTCAGCCAGTATGCGGATATAGAATCGGGGGACACCTTCCTTATCCACAATACTCTTGGCTTTCCCATATGCTTTTCCCAGGAGCTCAAACTCTTCCAGACACTTGGTGACATCTCGAATCTTCATAGCATTACGGATGGTTCGTATAAGGTTGGTCAGCTCTTCAAACCTAGGCAGAGAGTTCAATACCAGATTGGTTTTGTCTATCACGGAGAAAGTAACATCAGAACTCCCTTATTACCCAGACTACAGTTGCCTCACCTCTTGTCCTTGGCACTTCGGACAACTCTCTTTGTATCCTCCTCATCTTCACTCAGTAACAAAGGCCTGTATGGAACAAACAGAGACCATTAACCTTCATTCTTACCTATCGTGATTCCTCTTCTCAGACAAACCAGGTAGAGGACTAGAGCATCCACACAGCCTCTTTTCTGACTCTGTGCTTCATACTCAGCTTAACAGCCATAACTTTCAACACGGCCCTAAGTCAAACCCACACAGCATATACAAGGGTACCCCCAAACAAACAACTGAAGAGTATATGTACCCTATGAAACTGATTACATAATGGCACACATGGCTACAGAAGTACCGAAGAAAGAAGCAGAGAAAAGGTACCTTAACCCTAACAAATGGAAAAGTCTTCAAGGAGCTGATACCTGAACCAGGTCCTAAAAAGAAACATTTTCCAAAAGAGGAGAGGCCATTAGTGAAGAAAAGCGTTAGGTGGATTCCAGGGCGGAGGTGGCACACACCATTAATAAGAGCATTCAGGGGGGCTGGAGAGATGGCTCAGAGGTTAAGAGCACTGACTACTCTTCCAGAGGTCAAGAGTTCAATTCCCAGCAACCACATGGTGGCTCACAGCCCTCTGTAATGAGATCTGGTGCCCTCTTCTGGCCAGCAAGCATACAGACAGAGAGAACACTGTATACATGCAAAAAAATAAATAAATAAATCTTAAAAAAAAAGTACTGCTAGGGCTACAGAGAGTAATCTTACCTAAAAAAAAAACAATTAAAAAACTGTTTAATGGGGCTGGAGAGATGGCTCAGTGGTTAAGAACACTGACTGCTCTTCCAGAGGACCCGGGTTCAATTCCCAGCACCCACATGGCAGCTCACAACTGTCTGAAGATCCAGTTGCAGGGGATCTGACACCTTCACACCAATGCACATAAAATAAAGTTAAATAAACCATAAAAATGTTTAAAAAAAACTGTTTAAAGTTCCCAACCCCTAGGCTATCAGGAAATGGCATATTTGAAAAAGTGAATTTAGGTCAATTTTAATTTAAAAAAAAAAAAAAGAGCATTCAGGAGAGGAAGGCGGATCTCTGAGCTCGAGGACAGCCTGGTCTACAGAGTGAGTTCCAGGACATCAGGACTACACAGAGAAATTCTGTTTGGGAAATAAATAAATAAATGAATAGAAACTTTTGAGGCTAGATAGATAGCTCAGAGGTTATAAAAGCATTGACTGCTCTTCCAGAGGTCCTGAGTTCAATTCTCAGCAACCACATTGTGGCCCACAACCATCTATAATGGGATCTGATGCCTTCTGGCTTACAGGCAAGTATGCAGACAGAACACTGTATACATAATAAATATTTCCTGAAAAAGTTTTGAGACGGGCCAAAACATTCAGTAAGAACAGTTAATATTTTTAAATATTTTTTGTTAATTTTCCCTGATGATTTTTCACTTTTGAACAGTGTTATGGAATTGTAGTCACATGAATATTATATATATAAAATAAGATTTTATGTGTGTGTACATATACATATATACACATACATAGTTATATAGGATACTACATTCTTATATAACATATCCTCATCTACAATTCTTCATAAGTCTCTGTAGAGGTACATATATAATAATAAAATATTAAAAGACTATAGGCACACAGAAAAATAATTGAAGTTTTGAGAACTTTTTCAAAAGTTAAAATTTTTTAATTTGCAGAGATGGGGGAAAGACAGTAAAATAAAGGCGAGCACAGCAGCGTTTAACAACTTGCACGCAGAATCCAACGACGGGACTGCAGAGCCACAACAGAACAGACACCAAGCAGCACTCAATGTTTCCCTGAATACAAAGTCACTGCTTGGTGTTAAGAGTTTTACGACGCCCAGTGCGACGCAGACAGGGAGAAGAGAAGGACACCGGCAAAGCATGTGGGGACGGAATCTCAAGACGCAGGCTTCTGATGCAACGCCAAGCCCCGGGAAACCTCGGGTCCTCGGTCCTTAGCACCGAGGCGAGGACTCCCAAAGTCGGCAGCCGCTAGGAGCGCTGCCCACCGCAGACGGCCCAAGCCCACTCGGTACCCCGCCCCGCCAACTGCCAAACCCGGTCTCTCGGCTCCCCCAGCTCACCGTTTGCCGTGGGTCCCCGAGAAGGGCTTGGTGTCTAGCTCCTCCCCGGACAAGGACGACTCGGACTCACTGTCCGAACCGGTGGTGAAAAACCGCGACATGGCGACGGCGCTGCTGAGGGACTGAGGCTCGCGCGGCCGGAACCTGAGGAAAACCGCGGCGTCAGGGCTGGGGGACAACCGTGGCGACCACCTCCCGACCCCGACCCGGTTGCGCCTGCACTCCGCCCCCCTGGCCCGCCGGGGAGCACGCGGCCTAAGAGATACAAACCAGCTGTGCGACGGACTCCCCGGGAAAACACGAGTCAGCCGCGACGACGGAAGCGGAACTGATTTCTGCGTCACTTCCGGAAAACGACAAAGAATGCGTCAAATTACTACAATTCCCAGTGGTCTTTGCACCACCCATGGCCTGGGACGATTTGCCTTGGAGGCTCTTTTACTTGCTGCTTCCAAAAACCGCCGCCACTAGGCTGTAGGACTGAAAAGACAGAATGTGGTTCCTGCCTGATGGTTTATGTCTGTAATCCCCAGACTAGGGAGGCTGAAGCAGGAAGATACTGGGATCTGTTGGATCTTAGAGAAGTCATCAGAAGACTACAAGTCACAGTACAATCAGCAACAGCATTTATTATCCCACATTCAGGTGGGGTCCCAACGACCCAGAGAGGACTCTGTCAGCTCCTTTTAAGCAAAGCTGTGGGGCTGGACTAGCTTGGTCACACGGCTGACGTGACAGCCTTCATAAAAACCAGTTGCCTGAGTTTACTGGAGGCAGCAGTGGATTCCAGAAAAAGGCATAAGCTGACGTCATTCAGAAAAGCCCAGTATCTAAGCAGAAGTACCTGACATTCCAAACCTCTCGGACTATTAGATAAGATCACCAGATGTCCTTGATTCCAGCACACACCTATTCCCCTTTCACGAAGACAGCTTTAGAGAAATCTGGGTCTTGAACCCTGAAAATCCCATCTCTCCAAACCACTGCTATGATAAAAACCCTACCCTACCCAAGCCGGTCACTCTCTGATCTCCTACCCCTATTCAGGCTCAAGCTTGAAATAAAGGTTCTTTACTTTTACATACGGGATTTGGTCCCCATGGTGGTCTTTTGGAGGTCCCTGATCTGGGCATAACACAGCTACAGGAATTTTAAAAGCCGTGTGACCATTCTACTTAGGATTGTCTTATGAAAGTGGCAATCATATTAGTATATTACTAATTGGTTAGGACTACTCTGAACGTGTCCCAGATTTTGTCATTATTTTGTTATCGCCTCTCTCTCTCTCTCTCTCTCTCTCTCTCTTTCTCTCTCTCTCTCTGTGTATGTGTGTATGTGTGTGTGTGCGCGCGTGTGTCATTTAGCCCAGGCCAAGTATGTGTAGGAACTGAGGCCTAGGTCTTAACTGTGTTTTTAGGGACCTTCCATGGTACTTGCCTGGCCCTCTCAGTTTTGAGACCAGACTGGACCAAGAAAATGCTCTGGCCTCCCATCTGAACTTCAGAGTAAGAGTCTAAGGGCAAAATGGAACTATACTAGCCATAGGATCCAGGAGATAATTCACCGAAAAGGCACTTGTCACCAAATCTGAGAACCTTAGTTCTCTGGGGTCACAGAGTGGAAAAGGAGAACTGAATTCTGATGGTTGTCCTCTGGCCTAATCTCCCTCTCTCTATCTCTCTAAATGTAATGAAAATAATAATAAAAATACACCCTCACATTCAGCCATTATATCATGCATACTTATTAACTAAATGTTTTTCGTGACTGAGCAATGCTGCAGGCACAGGACACAGCTGTGAGTAAAAGTGGGCAAACTTTAAGAATTCACATGTGTGCTCAGGGAGGAAGTACTGCTATCCCAGGTGCTTTTGGCTGTGGAAAGACACTGATTTTACAGTCTCTGTCAAGTATTCCAACAGTGACGTGATCATCTGTGTAGGAAGTGCTGAAAGAGGAAATGTCATGAGATGTCTGAAGTTCTTCAGGACTTCCCCGAGCTCACTATGGAAGTTGATGGTAAAGTAGAGTCAGGCATGGAGAGGACAGCAGTGGTGACCAATACCTCCAATATGCCTGTAGCTGCAAGAGAAGCCTTTACTTACACTGGAATTACACTACCAGAATATTTCCATGACGTGGGCTACCACGTCAGTATGATGGCTGACTCTACTTCTAGATGGGCTGAGGCCCTCAGAGAACTCTCTGGTTGCATAGCAGAAATGCCTACAGATAGTGGATATGCTGCATATCTTGGTGCCAGCCTGGCCTCTTTCTATGAAGGAGCAGGCGGAGTAAAATGTCTCGGGAACCCTAAAAGAGAAGGAAGCGTCAGCATTGTAGGAGCAGTTTCTCCACCTGGTGGTGATTTTTCGGATCCAGTCACATCTACTACTCTGGGTATTGCTCAGGTGTTCTAGGGCTTAGATAAATAACTAGCTCAATGCAAGCACTTCCCCTGCGTCCACTGACTCATCAGCTACAGCAAGGACATGCGTGCCTTGGATGAGTACTATGACAAACACTTCACAGAGTTTGTTCCTCTGAGGCCAAAGCTAAGGAGATTCTGCAGGAAGAAGAGGACCTGGTAGAAATTGTATAGCTTGTGGGGAAGGCCTCTTTGGCAGAGACAGATAAAATCACTCTGGAGGTAGCAAAACTTATCAAAGATGACTTCCTACAGTAAAATGTTTTTTTATTCACTGGCTCAGAGAGCTTCTCAATGTATCTGTTGTCATAGCAGCATGATAGTTTCCATTCTGTGACTAAATGAATTATTCTTGTATTTAACTGATAACAAAACCTGGGTCATAAAAAGAAAAAAATCAATTTTGTCTCACTGTTTCATTATGTTTAAATAATAGTTTCCATGTTTGCCCATGAGGCACATTTCGAGAATTCAGAGCGCTGGCCCCATTCACTCTCTGGCTGATAGCGCTAGCTCCCTCCTCAGGAGGGGAAGGGTATTGAATATGGCGGACACTCTCAAGTGCACAAGTATAATAACAAAGTATTTATTTTAAGCCTCAGTTTGTTTTTTAAATTATTAGGTGATACATTTCTTTTGGTCTTTGGGTAGACGCAGTCAGTATACAGCTCAGGCATAATGTGTAAATCCTAGCGTAGTGCATGTCTTTACATGTGGACTGCTGTTTAGGAAGGATGTTCTTCCATGCAATGTTTTAAAGACTATTAAACGATGTTGACAGATACAGATTTTGCAATGACTTGTTGACACGTGGATTAATGGTGCTGCTTAATCAGTTTGCTTCCAATGTGACGTCATATCCAGAGGCCCTGACTAGTGGAAAGGAAAAAGATCTCAAAAACTCTCTACGTACACCTACCAGCAAACTAGGCTTGTGACCAGAGCGAATGATAAAAAGAAACTACTTGACCAAGTTTGGTTTTGTTGTCCTGGATTTGAGATGTGCATTATTCCTCCTTTAAAGAATGTTGATGTATGAGCGCAAAGAAGCTAGAGAAACGTTGCTCAGATTTCCACTGTAACTTTCCTTTTACCCACATTGTAGAGTTTTGAATTGTTCACTGATAGTGTTTCTTTGGTAAGGCTATGTTAGAATACAGCGATCTTTTTAAAAGACTATGCAGTTCTATTTATTGTGCTGTGCCTGGTCCTGAGTGCAGCCAGTTAAACAAATTCCATAAGTATTTTTCCAGTGTTAAATCTCACACCTACACCCTTTGGAAACTTCCATCCTGAACAACAAATAGAAGAGTCTATATAAATTGCCTCCTTATCCTTAAGATTTCACGTCTTTATGTCAAGAGTAATGTATAATTATTAAAGTCTATGAAAAATAAAAAGTTAATTTAAATTAAAAAAAGAATTCTGGGCATAGTAGTCTGGGCTGGCATCCGTGGTCTCTTAATGTCTGCATAATGCTTGACCACGACCTTCTGCCTTTCATTGTCTCCACTGAGAAGTCAGGTGTAATTCTGATAGGTCTACCTTTATATGTTACTTGGTCTTTTTCCTTTGCAGCTCTTAATATTCTTTCTTCACTCTGTATGTTTTGATTATTATATGGCGAGAGAACTTTTGTTTTTGATCCAGTCTATTTGGTGTTCTGTAAGCTTCTTGTATCTTCATAGGCATATCTTTCTTTAGGTAGGGAAAGTTTTCTTCTATGATTTTGTTAAATAAATTTTATGTGCCTTTGAGTTGAACTTCTTCTCCTTCTTCTATACCTATTATTCTAAGATTTGACCTTTTCATGGTGTCCCATATTTCATGGATATTTTGGGTTAAGCTTTTGTTAGAGTTAATGTTTTCTTTAACTGATGAGTCTTTTTCCTCTATTGTATCTTCAGCGCTTGAAATTCTCTCTTCCTTTTCTTGTATTCTGCTGTTCATGCTTGCGTTTGTGGTTTCTGATCTTTTTCTCATGATTTCTGTTTCTATAATTCCTTTGGCTTGTGTTTTCTTTATTTTTTCTATTTCAGTTTTCAAGTCCTAGATAGTTTCTTTTATATGTTTGATTTTTTTCTTGGTTTTCTTTAAGTGATTTGCTGATATCTTCCAATTTTTTGTTTGTTTTTTCTTCCATTTCTTTAAGGTAATTTCTCATTTCATCTTTAATAATTTCAGATATTCTCTTGTGGTTATTTTTTAGGTCATTTTCTTCTAGATCATTCATATTTGGTTGTTCAGGTCTTGCTGTTGTTGGGTCTTTGGGTTTTACTGGTATTGTGTTGCTCTTTGTGGTGTAGCATGTGATCTTACCTTTTCTACTCATCTTTTCCTCTAATAGGTGTGGTTGGGGCTGTCTAAGATTCTGCTAAATAATCTTCTAGGTGCCAGTGAATCCAAAGCTCAGATGGTTGTTCCTTGTGGTACAGACAGTGTCACAGTTCTAGTTACCCTGTTGGTTAGTCCTGTTCCTGGAGATAGCTCAGTGCTCCTATGCTTTGCTCTGCTCCCTTGGAGTTTGCTGTCCCAGGCCTACTTTGGCCTAGGTTGCTGGCTTTGATCTGTTTCTGTAAATCCTGGTCTGGATCTCTTCCTGCAGAAGTCCAAAGAAAAAATGAAAGAAAGAATTCACATGTGCACTTGTTTATTTATTTATTTATTTTTGGTGTTGTTGCTTATTTATTTTGAGACAAAGTCTGAAGGAACCCAGGCTGGCATTAGGCAGCCAAAAATGATCAGAAACTTCTGATGTTCCTCCCTCTACCTTCTAAGTGCTGAAATTAAAGGATGCATTACCATGCCAAGTCCTTGTGGCGCTTGGGATGGAACCCAGGGTCTAGATCATACTAGATCAGCACTTCCCCAACTGATGTCTGCAATGCCCAAAAGTAAACAAGAATGTAAAGTTATTTAATTCTTGCAGAATGTTACTGTTCTGTAGGTTTTGTACAAAGGTGGCCTTGAGGTCAAAGTGTAGTTGGGTTTTTCTTGGGCTACCAGCTGACAAGTAACATGGAGATGTTTTATTAATTATGAGTGCTCGGCCTTAGCTTAAGCTTGTCCCACTAGCTCTTGTAACTAACTCATTTATATTAATCTATGCTCTATCACATGGCATTACCTCTCTTCCATCTTATACCTCCTGTTTCCTTTCTGTTTTTCCTGGCATCTCTGCTGCTCACCTAGATTCCTTATCTTACTTCCTCTCTCTTCCAGGAAGTCCTCCTATACCTCTTGCCTAGCTATTAGCTATTCAGCTTTTTATTACACCAATCACAGCCATACATTTCCACACAGTGTACAAATATCCCACAGTATCCTCCCTTTTGTCTAAATAAAAGGAAAGGATTTAACTCTAACAGAGTAAAACTGTATACAGTAAGAACAATTATCAGGTAAGAATTACATCACAATGTTCAGTCTATTTGTATTTGGCAAATTCAGAGAAAGTACTGTATTATATATTCTCCCTTAGTAAGTTTTATACTTAAACCATTTTTATCATAACTTATATTGCTATCTTAAAAAAACATCGTTTTAGACCTTAAAACATCTTCTCAGATTAACAACTTAAGCTTTTATGCTTCTCAACCTTATACACTTTATATCTCTTATGTAAGTTTCTCTTCTGAATTTGGTAACAAGGAAAACTAGTATAACTATACCCTCTTCAACCACATCAGAGACTTGAGAAGATTATAATATTACCTGAGTAAAGAGGAAGTACAGAGCAAGCAACTTCCAAAACTAAGAAACAACGGAGAGATCTGGCTGCCTGGAAGACAACTCAAGATTCCTCTGCAATGTTGGGGGATCTATTTTTGGCCTATAAGCTTAGAATATCTGATAGACCTTTCTGTGAAACAGAATTTTTTAAAAAAAATTTAGTTACTTATTATAAATACAGTGATCTACATGTATGCCTACAGGCTAGAAGAGGGCACCAGCTCTCATTATTGATGGTTGTGAGCCCCCATGCAGTTGCTGGGAATTGAATGCGGGACCTCTGGAAGAGCATCTGGAGCCCTTAACCTCTGACGCAGTTCTCCAGCCTGAAGCAGGAAATTTTTGAAAGACCTTCCTATCTTGTCTTGGCAAAGGTCAGCAGTCACCTAATTTGTGTCCTGTTTGTCCAATTTGGACAGCATTCTGTCAGCAATGGAGGTAAGGGCAGTTTCTTGCCCAGGAGGCTAGCTTTGCCACATAGAAAGCAAACTTCATGTGGAGATGCTTCAATGCCCATCGTCCTTTTTTGGAGTAAATTGGTTCTGTCAGGAACAGACATGTCTCACTGCCATGAAAAGCCTTATGTTATTAAAACATTTCAAATGCCATATTCTGTAGGCCTTTAGGTGTTTGAAGACCATTTATCTATTTAAAACATATCTCTGCTTGACCTTGAAAACATATCTAGGGCTGGAGAGATGGCTCAGAGGTTAAGAGCACTAACTGCTCTTCCAGAGGTCCTGAGTTCAATTCCCAGCAACCACATGGTGTCTCACAGCCATCTGTAATGAGATCTGGTGCCCTCTTCTGGCCAGCAAGCATACCTGCATACAGAACACTGTATGCATAATAAATAAATAAATCTAAAAAAAAAAGAAAACATATCTAACTTGACTACAAGTTTGATTATTACTATAGATGACTAACTACTAACCACTTGGGAGGATGAGGCAGGAGGAGGAACCTGGACCACATAAGAGACCCTGCCCCAGTCAAACAAACAGCAGTAAAAACCACACACATCCACCCCACCCCTTTTTGGGCTCATCCCAAATCAATAATTGCAGTAATGTAGGTAGCAAAACACACATTTCTATCATCCTTTGGTAAAGTTTTGGTTGTTTTTCTTTTTACTGACTTAGGATCCTGAGAAGGGTATGATGAAACACACATGTGCACACAAAGCTGCTGTTACTGGAAGCAAACTTTGAGAATTACTGAATTATGCTTTTCCTTTTTTTTAAAAGACTTATTTGTTTGATGTGCATTGTCCAAGTGTATGGGAACCGTGTGCATGCAGTGTGTGTGGAGACCAGAGGAGCACAATAGATCCCAAGACTGAAGTTACAGTCAGTTGTAAACCACCCTATTTGGGTATTGGGAACTGAACGTGGGTCTTCTAGCAAACGAGCAGATCCTTGACTGCTGAGCCATCTTTCCAGCCCTTTGACTGCTGTTTACTTAAAAAACAAAACAACTGGAAAAGAAAACTTTAAATATGCATTATTTTCTTTTCATGCTAACAAACGTATACACAGTGTCTTCAGGCCAAGAACTTTTAGGGAATGGAAAAAGTTTCCCTATTCTTCCTTCTTCTCAGCAATTTATTATACCATATGCATGTGGGGTCGCACACCTATATAAAATTGCAACGACCCAGAGAAGAATCTGTCAGCTCCTTTTAAGCACAGCTGTGGGGCCAGAATAGCTTGGTCACATGGCTGACGTGACAGGCTTCCTAAAAACCAGTTGCCTGAGTTTACTGGGAGGCAGCACTGGATTCCAGGAAAAGTCATAAACTGACGTCATCCATAAAAGCCCAGCTTCTAAGGGAAGTAACTGACATTCCAAACCTCTCAACTATTAGATAAGGTCACCAGATGTCCTTGATTCCAGAATGTACCTCTTCCCCTTTCACCAAGACAGCTTTAGACAAATCAGGGTCTTGAACCCTGAGAATCCCATCACTCCAAACCACTGCTATGATAAAAACCCAACCCTACCCATGCTGGTCACTCTTTGATCTCCTACCCCTATTCGGACACACAGAGGAAAAGGCTCAAGCTTGAAATAAAGGTTATTAAGTTTTACATACGGGATTTGGTCCCCATGGTGGTCTTTTGGAGGTCCCTGATCTGGGCGTAACACAGCTACAGGGATTTTAAAAGCCGTGCGACCATTCTACTTAGGATTGGTTTATGAAAGTGGCAATCATATTAGTATATTTCTAATTGGTTAGGTCTAGATGAAGTGGGCTAAGGCTAAGAAGTGTTTCAGTCTTGGGCAAGTCTGGATGTGTGCCAGACTTTGTCATTATTTTGTTATCACCTGTGTGTGTGTATGTGTACATGTGTGTCATTTAGCCCAGGCCAAGTATGTGTAGGAACTGAGGCCTAGGTCTTAACTGTGTTTTTAGGGACCTTCCATGGTACTTGCCTGGCCCTCTCAGTTTTGAGACCAGACTGGACCAAGAAAATGCTCTGGCCTCCCATCTGAACTTCAGAGTAAGAGTCTAAGGCAAGGGCTGGTGGCTACTGATGTCTGTTATGCCCAGTCAGTGGGGACCCCAAAAGACCACCAGGGAGACTGACTCACCAAAATGCAAAAGCAAGGTTTATTGTGTGCATGTTACAAGCTGGCAGGGACCTCGTCAGAGCAGCAGCGGTAAGAGGAGGTGCGCTGCCCTTCTAGAGGGCATTATATAAAGAAAAGTTACATTAGCAGGACGTGGGGTGATGGGTTCAATACTGATTGGCTGTGTCTAAGGACTTTTCAGAAATTTTACTTTTGTAAAACCTCGTCTGTTGCTTGTCAAGTTTTTTTATCAGCTGACCTTCCGGCGCGGTGCAGGCTTTCTGCAGTTATCTGTACTCTCCAGACGGCTACCCTGTTATTTTTGCCCCTAGCCATTTCTGAGGACTGGAATGTTTTACAGGAAATAGCTTACACCAGGCACAAGATGGAGGCAGAGGACAAAGTGGAGGAAATTTGGTTCTTCAATGACTAGCTAGGTTTGGGAAGTGTTTGCTTTTTTTATTTTGTCTTTGCTTTGCTTTATTTTGTTTTGTTTTAGAAAAGGGGGCAGGTGGTGGTGGCTCATGCCTCTAATCCCAGAATTTTCAGAGACAGGCAGATCTCTGTGAGTTTGAAGTCAGCTAAGTTCCATGATACAGAGAAACACAAATACACAGAGAAAACCTGTCTGAAAAAACAAACAAACAAAAAATCAGAAAAAAAGAAAAAAGAAAGAAAGAGAAAAAAGAAAAGAAACAGGTCTTAAAAATATGGACCATTAGCCGGGTGGTGGTGGCGCACGCCTTTAATCCCAGCACTCTGGAGGCAGACGCAGGCAGATCTCTGTGAGTTCAAGGACAACCTGGTCTACAAAGCGAGTTCCAGGACAGCCAGGACTGTTACACAGAGAAACCCTGTCTCTAAAAACCAAAACCAAACAAACAAAAACCTCTCAGCTGTCAAACTGCATCAGAGATCTTTGAGAAGGATAAAATTTTATTTGAGGTATTGATTAAAAAACAACAGAGAACTTGGTTGGCACCCAGAGGTATTCCTCAGGGTCCGCCAAAGTCGCTGAGGGTCGTATTTACCTTTTGCTGTTTAATGCGGGGCCTGCCAGTCTCCAGAAGATCCTGTGGGCTAGAAATCTGTAGGAAGACATGCCTACCTTTACCTGAGCAGCTATGCTGTCGATTCTAGTGATTCTGTCCATGTATGAAGATCTTCAGTTTAGATGAAAGGCAGTTTTCCCCAGTAGTCAGTGCTTGGCAGTTGAAATGAATTGCAGGTGGACGTTGTTTTATGCCCATCTGTCTTCTGTCTTCTTTGGAGGAGGTAGAGTGCTGCAGCTAGAAACCAACCTGTCTCTTTTTGTTATGAAAAGTTTTTTAATAATTAATTATTTAAATGCCATATTCCCCAGATCTCTTAGCAGTTGAGGGCTGTTTATCAGGTATAACTACAGTATAGACTCTGCCTGGAGACGTGGGTCTGAGCTTGACTGTACTGGCTTTCAACTTAACAGGTAAGATTTACATTCATAAAAAGACAGAAAGAAGAAAAAACTGGGGGATGGAGAGATGGTTCAGAGGTTAAGAGCACTGGCTACACTTCCAAAGGTCCTGAGTTCAAGTTCCAGCAACCACATGGTGGCTCACAACCATCTGTAATGAGGTCTGGTGCCCTCTTCTGGCCTGCAGACATACATGTAGACAGAATATTGTATACAAAATAAATAAATATTTAAAAAAACACATTATACTTCAATCTGATTTTTAAAAAAATATTTCAGCAAAATACAAATACAAGTTATTAAGGCATGTACCTGCAAGTTATAAAGGTGTGAGGACAAATGCACGCTATCAAATTTCTCTCTCACCCTGCCTTCCATAGTCTTAAAAATACTTTCATTGTGCAAAAATATCTGTCACAATCAATCTGCTGCTGTTTAAAACTTATGTTTTCACAAATCCAAAAAATTCTTGTGAGTTCCAGGGAGCCGAATTAAAGGATCCACCTTAAACAGGTCAGATACACCCCTGGTCCTAAGATATTTTTCCTAAACTTAACTTTGTCCTCTGTTCTGCCAACACCAAAACAGGTGTAAGAAACACCAGACATTTCCATACCATAAACACCAGACAGGAACAAAGAGACCAGTTACCCCAGGGTGTGACCAGCACCCAGCTTTCTCAGGATCCCCCCAAGATGACACCCACAAATAAGCCCGAAGCATTCTTGAGAATCTGCCCAATTCCTTTAACCTGTTGTGCCTAACCTCCTGCCTCTTTATTATAAAAAAGAGATAGCCTTTAAGAGAGAAGCCCCACCCATCTCCCTCCCCAGAAAAGAAAACTTGAAATATACATTATTTTCTTTTCATGCCAACAAACATATACATAATGTCTTCAGGCCAAGAACTTTTAGGGAATGAAAAATGTTTCCCTACTCTTCCTCCTTCTTTCTTCTTTCTTTCTTCCTTCTTTCTGACTTCTTTCTTTCTTTCTTTCCTTCTTTCAAGGAAGAACCTCAAAGCTGGAGAGATGGTTCAGGTTGGAAGCACTAGTTGCTTTTCCAGAGGACCCAGGTTCAATTCCCAGCAGCCGCATGGCAGCTTGTAGCTGTCTGTGGCCCCAGTTTCATAGGATCTGACACTTTCACAGACATACATATATGCAGGCAAAACATAAATGCACATGAAATTTAAAAAAAAAATCAAGTAACCCTTTGAAAAAAAAAGAAAGGACCTCAAGCCTTGCTGTGGTGGTGCATACCTTTAATCACAGCACTCAGGTAGCAAAGGTAGGTGGATATCTTTGAGTTCGAGGCCAGCCTGGTCTACAGAGTGAGTTCCAAGACAGCCAGGTCTACACAGAGATCCCCTGTACTGTATGTCTGCGCACTACGTCCATGCTTGGCGCCTGCAGAAGTCATAAGAGGGTGCTGGATCCTCTGGAACTGGGGTTACAGTTGACTCTGAGCCACCATGTGGGTGCTGGAAACATACCTGACTCCCCTTCAGAAGCAGCAGGCTCTCTTAGCTGCTGAGTCATCTCCTCAGTCCCAACTAAACTTTTTTTTTTTTAAATTGTTTTTGCCTTGTTTTGGGAGACAGGGTCTCACTATGTATCCCTAACTGGAATGAAACTCACCTTACCCAGTCCCAATCAAAACATTTTAAATAACACTATTGAGACACACTTCACAGGTTATACAAATGGTCTTTAGTATAATGAAAGATGCCTGTGAGTGTGTCCACACGGATGCCTGTGAGTGTGTCCACACGGATGCCTGTGAGTGTGTCCACACGGATGCCTGTGAGTCCATAAAGACACCTGTGAGTGTGTCCACACGGATGCCTGTGAGTGTGTCCACAATCTGAGATCACATTTTTCACCTTCAGAAGAAATCCTGGCTGGGCATGGAAGAACTCAGATTTGAAGCCAGCTTGGGCTACACGGTCCCTGTCTCAAAAACAAAATTAAGCGGCTAGAGAGATGGCTGAATGGTTAATAGCACTTGTTCTTGCAAAGGACCCAGCTTCAGTTTCTATCACCCACATGGTGGTTCCCAATCATCCATAACTCTCATTCTAGGAGATGTAATGCCGTCCTCTGGCCTCCTTGGGCACCAGGTACACGCATAGAACGCACACATACATGCAGGCAAAACACTCAGAAAACAAAACGAATAAGTTGAAAACAAACAAAACCACCTTTTTCTTTTTGTTAAAAAAAATAAAAAGAATTGGCTGGAGAGGTGGCTCAGAGGTTAAGAGAACTGACTGCTGCTCCGGAGGTCCTGAGTTCAATTCCCAGCAACCACATGATGGCTCACACCCATCTATAATGAGATCCGGTGCCCAGAACACTATATACATAATAAATAAAATTTTAAAAAGTGTATTAAAAAAAGAGGAAAAAATAAAAAGAAGTCATCAGAAAAATGAAAATCAAAACAACTCTGAGATTCCATCTTACACCTGTAAGAATGGCCAAGATCAAAAACACTGATGACAACTTATGCTGGAGAGGTTGTGGGGGAAAAGGGAACACTTCTGCATTGCTGGTGGAAATGCAAGCTGGTACAACCCCTTTGGATGTCAGTGTGGCGAATTCTCAGAAAATTAGGAAACAACCTTCCTCAAGACCCAGTAATACCACTTTTGGGTATATATCCAAAGGATGCTCAATCGTGCCACAAGGACATGTGCTCAACTATGTTCATAGCAGCTTTGTTTGTCATAGCCAGAACCTGGAAACAACCTAAATGCCCCTTGACTGAAGAATGGATAAGGAAAATGTGGTGCATTTACACAATGGAGTACTACACAGCAGAAAAATATAACGACAGCTTGAATTTTGCAGGAAAATGGATGGAACTAGAAAGCATTATTTTGAGTGAGGTAACCCAGACCCAGAAAGACAATTATCACATGTACTCACTCATAGGTGGTTTTTAAACATAAAGCAAAGAAAACCAGCCTACAAACCACAATCCCAGAGAATTTAGACAACAATGCGGACACTGAGAGAGATCTAATTACATAGATCTAATCTACGTGGGAGTAGAAAGTAGAAAAAGACAAGATTTCCTGAGTAAATTGGGAGCATGGGGACCTTGGGGGAGGGTTGAAAGGGGAAGGGGAGAGGCAGGGAGGGGAGCAGAGAAAAATGTAGAGCTCAATAAATATCAATTAAAAAAAACAAAAAACTAATTGATGTTGTTTATACCTGCGCTACAGAACTAAAAAGATCAGAAGTATGTGATCATAAATTATTTTTTCTCTTGTTCGTTTTAAGTGCTGATATCAAAACCCCTTGGTAATAAACTAAGATGATGAATCCAAAAAGAAAGAAAGAAAAAAGTGAATTGAAAGAAATTACGAGCCAGGCATGGCAGCATATACCGAAATTCCAAACCTTCAGGAAACTGAAGTGGAGAATCTCAAGTTTAAGCCAGCCTGGACTTCATAGTGTAATTCTGGGGCTTGAGAACAAGGAAGTTAGACCTCATTTGCTGATAGGGTCTTACTATGTAGCCCAGGATGGCCTGTGATGCCCAGTCCTCCTGACTGCTGGGATTACAGGCCCGCACCAGTCTGCTGGGCATTTGTGCCATTTGTTTTCTATCCTCTCTCTCAATCATTCATAGCCCTCCAAAGCTGCAAGCCTACTTCCTTCTCAATGTTATTCTTTTTATGGCTGAATATTTCATTGCAAGGCTATGCAGCTATATTCATCCATCTATTAGTTGATTAACATTTGGATTTCAGTTTTTTTGGCATGAACAATGCTGTGTGTGTGTTTGGTTAGTTTTGATTTTGTCTTGTTATAGCTATTCTCACTCTGATTTTGATTTGTATTTACTCTATTGATAAGATGTTGAACATTAAATAATTTTTTTTGTTGTTGTTGTTTCTGTTTGCTACAGGAAGTCACACACACCTGAAAGTTGTGGTCTTGTCAGGCTTGGTGGACCACGCCTTTAACTGCAGCACTCCAGAGGCAGAGGCCAGAGGGTTTCAGAGTTCAAGGCTAACCTGGTTTACAGAGCAGTTCCAGGACAGTCAGGGTTACAAAGAGAAACACTGTCTTAAAAAAGAAAGACTATGCCATCAAAATCCCAACAAAATTCTTCAAAGACCTTGAAAGAACGGTACTCAACTTCATTTGGAAAAGCAAAAAACCCAGGACAGCCAAAACAATCCTGGGCAACAAAAGAACTTCTGGAGGCATCACAATCCCTGACTTCAAACTCTACTACAGAGCTACAGTACTGAAAACAGCCTGGTACTGGCATAAGAACAGACAGGAGGACCAATGGAACTGAATAGAAGACCCGGATATCAATCCACACATCTTTGAACACCTGATATTTGATAAAGAAGCAAAAAATAGCAAATAGAAAAAAGAAAGCGTATTCAACAAGCGGTGCTGGCATAACTGGATATCAACATGTTGAAAAATGAAAATAGACCCATACCTATCACCATGCACAAAACTCAAGTCCAAATGGATCAAAGACCTCAACATAAAGCCAGCCACACTGGACCTTATAGAAGAGAAAGTGGGAAGTACACTTGAACGCATTGGCACAGGGAACCACTTCCTAAATAGAACCCCAGCAGCACAGACACTGAGAGAAACAATTAATAAATGGGACCTCCTGAAACTGAAAAGCTTCTGTAAAGCAAAGGACACGGTCAACAAGATAGAACGCCAGCCTACAGAATGGGAAAAGATCTTCAC
>PVIU01006310.1:0-50136 GCA_004026605.1 Ondatra zibethicus | reverse complement strand
GTCAGATAGAGGTCTGATCTCCAAAATATACAAACAACCCAAGAAATTGGACAACAAAAAATCACATAATCCAATAAAAAAATGGAGTACAGACCTAAACAGAGAACTCTCAACAGAAGAATTTAAAATGGCTGAAAGACACTTAAGGAAATGTTCAACATCCTTAGTCATCAGAGAAATGCAAATCAAAACAACTCTGAGATTCCATCTAACACCTGTAAGAATGGCCAAGATCAAAAACACTGATGACAACTTATGTTGGAGAGGCTGTGGAGAAAAGGGAACACTTCTGCATTGCTGGTGGGAATGCAAGCTGGTACAACCCCTATGGATGTCAGTGTGGTGATTTCTCAGAAAATTAGGAAACAACCTTCCTCAAGACCCAGTAATACCACTTTTGGGTATATATCCAAACAATGCTCAATCGTGCCACAAGGACATGTGCTCAACTATGTTCATAGCAGCTTTGTTTGTCATAGCCAGAACTTGGAAACAACCTAAATGCCCCTCGATTGAAGAATGGATTAAAAAAAAAAGTGGTACATTTACACAATGGAGTAATACACAGCAATAAAAAATAACGACAGCTTGAATTTTGCAGGAAAATGGATGGAACTAGAAAGCATTATTTTGAGTGAGATAACCCAGACACAGAAAGACAATTATCACATGTACTCACTCATAGATGGTTTATAAACATAAAGCAAAGAAAACCAGCCTATAAACCACAATCCCAGAGAACTTAGACAACAATACGGACACTAAGAGAGACTTACATAGATCTAATCTACATGGGAAGTAGAAAGTATAAAATGACAAGATCTCCTGCGAAAATTGGGAGCATGTGGACCTTGGGGGAGGGTTGAAGGGAGGAGGGAAGAGGCAGGGAGGGGAGCAGAGAAAAATGCAGAGCTCAATAAATATGAAAAAAAAATAAAGACTAGAGATAGGTACGGCCTTGTTAGAAGAGGTGTATCTCTTTATACAGGCTTTGAGTTTTGAAAGCCCATACTTTCCCCAGTTTCTGTCCCTGTCTCTCTCCAGCTGCCTCTTTGTTCCATAATGTCTCAGCTCCTGCTCCAGTGCCGTTCATGCCTGCCTGCTGCCATGCTCCCTGCCTGATGGTCAGGGACTCACCCGCTGAAACGGTAAGCTCTAAGTAAACTCTTTCTTCTGTTAGTTGCCTTGGCCATGAATGTTTTCTTCACAGCAACAGAAAAGTGATTTAGTCCTGAAAGCTGCAGAGAGGCATACACATAGACTAGCACTCGGAGCGCAGAGAGGTAAGCACACATCCCTACAGACCAATGCACACAGCCGGGCAGGCAAATGTGAAGCCTTAGGCCTCTGATGTTCTGGGATATTTGTACACTGTGTGAAAATGTATTGCTGTGATCGGTGTAATAAAAAGCCACATGGCCGACACCTAGGCAGGAGGTATAGGTGGGACTTCTGGGCAGAGAGAGGAAGGAGAACAAGGAATCTATGCATGGGCAAAATGCCAGGTGACAGAGAGGAAACAGGAGGTGCAAGATGGAAGAGAGGTAATGCCATGCGACAGAATGTAGATTCATATGAAAGGGTTAATTTAAGTTGTAAGAGCTAGTGGGACAAGCCTACCTAAGCAAAGGCTGTGCTTTTATTTTATTTTTTTAAAGATTTATCTATTTATTATGTATACAACATTCCTTCCATGTATGCTTGCATGCCAGAAGAAGGCACCGGATCTCATTAAGTATGGCTGTGAGCCACCATACGGTTGCTGGGAATTGAACTCACAACGTCTGGAAGAGCAGTCAGTGCTCTTAACCTCTGAGCCATCTCTCCAGACCAAGGCTGTGCTTTTATAATTAAAAAGTCTCCGTGTCATTATTAATGAGCTGGCAGCCCCCTACCCCCAAATCCAACAACATATGGCACCCAATGTGGAGACTTGAATAGCCAAACATAGGGCCTGAGAAAGCTAAGAAAAGTTCTGGACAAAGAGCTGGATGCGGATTCCTAGTCTTGCAGTCTCTCAGGCAGGCCAGTGCTCTGCGTGTAGAGAGACGTGGCTCCTAGTCATTGCCTCTAGGCTGGAGCCAGCTGCCAACACCAGTCTTCCTTGTTACCAAATTCAGAAAAGAAACTCACAAAAGAGATGTAAAGTGCGTAAGGTTGAGAGACATAAAAGCTTAAGTGGTTTATCTACGAAAATGTTTTTAAGTTTAAAAAGATATTTTTCAGTTGGTAATACAAGTTATGATAGAAAATGGTTTAGGAATAAAACTCTGGACTCACAAAGATAGGATAAATAGTGGAGTAATTTCTTTAAATATGCCAAATACAAATGGACTGGACATGTGAATGTAATTCTTACCAGATAATTGTTCTTATTTGTAGATAGTTTTACTGTGTTAGAGTTAAAACCTTTCCTAAGTAAAATTAGACAAAAGGAGGGAGATGTTGTAAATATTTGTGTATACTGTGTGAAGCTGTGTCACTGTGATTGGCTGAATAAAGAGCTGAATGGCCAATAAATAGGCGAGAATAGGCAGGATTTCAGGGGAAAGAGAGAATGCTGGGAAGAAGAAAGGCAGAGACACCAGAAAAACACGCAACAAACTGGACATGCAGTACAGAGGGTCCAAGCCACATGATAGAAGGTAGATTAGTAGAAGCAGGTCAATGGAGCTATAAGAGCTAGTTGGGAACAAGCCTAAGCTAAGGCCAAATTTTCATGACTAATAAGTCTCTATGTCATTATTTGGAAAAGGGGCGATACAAAGATAGTCTGACAAGAAACCTTGTTACACTGCACACAAGGTAAACCGATTAAATAAGCATTTATTAGAAGGGCATAAGGCTGAGGGAAAACTCCCAGAGACCAGCTCAGGGGTGGGAAACAATGGGGGCTCCTTGCTGAAGCGGGGCAGGACTGTAGCTCTTCCCACTCCCCAGCCTGCTAGGAAGGGCTATAGCAGAGCTCACAAATGTGTGCTCATCTGCCTGCGGGTCCGTGAGTCCTGAACAACCCATGTCAAGGGAGATGGCAGAGGAAGTCATGCAGAGGCAAGGCCAGGACCCCTGACATGGAGATTCCCAAGGTGTCAGAGATACAGGCAGCCTCCATGGCAAACTCTCGATGCTTGTCACTGGTCTAGGAGAGCAAAGAACAAGGGGTTAGGCTTCCATCCACAAGAATCTTGAGGCCACCCAAAGCCCTTCCCCAACTGGCACAGACCTCTACAGCAATGTTGTGGAAGGTATTCACGTAGGCAGCCCCACCCAGGAACCCTTCATACAGAATGATGATGAAGATGAGGTAGATGCTGGGCAGGAAGCTCAAGCATACATCTGCCAGTAGGAAGGCCAGGTTGAGGCACTGTGGACAGAGGCAAGGGGAGGCTTGAGACTGAGCCACAGCACAGCACGGAGGTCACAAGTCTCAAAGCTGGGGAAGGAAAAGGGACTAATAGGCTTGGGTAGGATCCAGTGCCCAGCTGGGCCTGCAGGACCCTGAGATCTTGGTGTGCCTTCCCTTGCCCCATCCTCATCCCCACACACCTTGTAGGTTCCTCCCCTTCCTTTGCTCCCATAACTCCTAGCTTGGAATGCGCCTCAACTGTCCCTCACTGGTGATCTCTCAACTTGGATCATGGCCATTTCCACTGCGGTCATTGGTCACTCATTTCCTTCTTGGCTTTTTTGTTTTGTTTTTCTTCCTGGCATGAACCATCACACCTAGACTCCCCTACACTGCTCTCCTCTCCACTGCCCACCCTCTGCCAGCAGATCGAAGTCAGGACCTGGTGCTTCACAGACAAGTGCTCTACCAGTCTTCTCTTCAGCACCCCAGGGCTCCCCTGAACACTCCCATTCTCCCCTCATTACTGGACTGAGACCAATGTGTCATTTGACAATGTCTGGAGGCCTCCCTATCTGTCTCACTGCAACTAGTCAGGGACACCGCTAAACACCCACAATGTACAAGACAGCAACACAACAAACTATCAGGCTGCAAATGTCAAGACTACGAAAATGGAGACTGGAAAGTCGGCGCAGTGGTTACTAGCACTGGCTGCTCTTGCAGAGGACCTGAGTGTGGTTCCCAGCACCTATGGTGGCTCATGAATATCTATAATTTCACTTCCAGAGGACCTGACACCCTTTCTGGCCTCCACAAGTGCCAAGCACACAGGTAGTTCACACACACACTCTCACCTGCATGCACACACGTGCAGGCAAACATTTGCATAATAAATTAAAAAAAAGAGGGCCAGTAGTGTGGTAGGGCCTTTAATCCCAGCACTCCAGAGGCAGAGGCAGGCAAATCTCTCTGAGTTTGAGGCCAGCCTCGTCTATATAGTGCATTCCAGGCAAGTCGAGAATACATAGAGAAATCTGGTCTTAAAAAGTCAAAAAATGTTAAGAGTCCTGGCATTTGAGAAACTATAGTTTTCATGTTCTCATCTCAAGAAGCCTCCTTGATCCTCCACTTGAGGGTCCCAATCCCTCCTCTGTCCCAGGTTCTTCAGGAGTGTTCTGCTATTTTAGGACACTGTACGCCCTCCCTCGAGTGTGGGTCACCACCTGGAGGCTCATAGGATCCACAAAGAATCAAGTGGGGACGTGTTAACCAGGGACCAGGAAGGCCTCCTCATTCTAAAGTCATCACTACGTCAGTCTGGAAGGGCTCAGAGATCTGCATTCAGAACACACTCTGGTGATAGAGATGCAAGGGGAGGAGCTGCAAACCTGCACCTGGTGCAGTGGGTAATGGTAGGGAGTCAGGGATAAGGCAACTTCTCAGACTGTAAGCTAATAGATTTGGGAAACTCTAGAATCTCCACGTGTAAATGGCTGACAACTATTGACCCAGCCTTGGGCTAATATCACTGATCAGATTAATAGGAGGGTCAGAGGCCACTGAGCTGTTGTCTGAGCTTCAGACTATAATCTATACTTCTGTATTTCATCATAGAATTAAGTTTTCTTACATTAAAAAATGATTACATTTATTTGGTGTATATGTGCACTTATGCACATGTATGGAAATCAGATATCAAACTCAGGTTGTTAGGCTTTGTGGCATCATTGAAACATGCACCCCACTCCCCACTTTTACTTTCTTGTTGTTTTTTTAAGACAGGGTTTCTTGGTGTAGGTCTGGCTGTCGTGGGACTTAGTTTGAAGACCAGGCTGGCCTTGAACTCACCGAGATCTGCCTGTCTCTGCTTCCCGAAGATGGGATAAAGGCATGCACCACCACCTCCTGGCACTTTTTTTTATTTTGAGTGTACAAGCGCGCACGTGTGTGTGTGTGTGTGTGTGTGTGTGTGTGTGTGTGTGTGTGTATGCCAGTGCACATGTGTGTAGATATCAGAGAATTTTCAGTAGTTGGTCCTCTCCTTCCACTGTGTGGGACTTGGGGATTGCACTCAGGTAGTTAGGCTTGGTGGCAACAGGTACCCTTTACCTGCTGAAGCATCTTTCTAGCCCATCATCTTAATTAAAAAAAATATTTTTAATTACACATTTTTTTTGAGGGGTGGCACATGGCACCTGTGTGGAGGTAGATGGCAACTTCTGAGAGTCACTTTTCTCCTTCTACCATGTGGATTCCAAGGATCAAACCTGGGAGGTTAGGCTTGGTGGCAAGTAAGCACCTTTACCCGCTGAGCCATCTCTTTAACCCCATGAATTGAGCTCCTCAATGTTAAGGGTAGAAGTATTTTCCTATAATGCAGGGAATGGATCTCTTAACATTTTGTAACAGAGGGATTTTTTTAGATGTTTTTAGATCTTTGGAGTATTTGCATATACATAATGATAGATCTTGGGGATAGAGCCAAGTCTAAATGTGAAACTCATTTTTTCATGTATACTCATACATGTGACCTGAAGGTAGTTACTAAAGTATTTGTAGGCATTTTCCCCATGAAATGAAGCTTTGTGGTGTGGGACTTTGCATTTGTGGTGTCGTACACGTTAGTACATTCTGCATTTTGGGTTTCAGATGTTTACATTAGGGATGCTCAACCTGTAGTCAGAGGTTTAAGTCACTTTAGGGTCGTAGATCTCTAGATGAATGCTGGTGTGTGAGGCTCCTCTTGGGAGACTGCTACAGAGAGCCATATTTACTAAGAACCACAGATCTCTGTTTGCTAGGGCAGCTGAATGTTTCCAGCAATTATTCACGGATAAAAACACTCACTCGACCAAAAATGCCACTGATGCTATTCTAAATAACCTAACCTACCGTGAAAGAAGCATGCGTTTCCTCACAGGTGCAAACAGTATGTCTCTGTCTGATTTGAAAATATGTCTCTTTGCATAAAGTGTTAGCAAATAATCATGAAACACATTTCGACTGATTAAAATGTGGTAAAAGCCAGGCATGCAGGCATATACCTGAAATCCTAGCACTCTGGAAACAGAAATAGGAGAATCAATCATCAAGTTCAAGATCAGCCTGGGCAATACAGTGAGACCCTGCCTTAAAAACATGGGGCCTTTAATCCCAGCGCTCAGGAGGCAGAAGCAGACGGATCTCTGTGAGTTTGAGGTCAGCCTGGTCTACAGAGCAAGTTTCAGGACAGGCTCCAAAGCTACAGAAAAAACCCTGTCTCAAAAAAAAAAAAAAAAAAAAAAGATGGGAGCTTGGCAAGATGGCTCAGTGGTTAAGAACACTGGATGTGGGTTCAGTGCCCAGCACCTACACAGCAGCTTACAACCGTCTGTACCTCTAGTTTCACAGGATCCCATGCCCTCTTTGGCTTTCGTGGACATTGTAAGCATGTGGTGCATAGATAAAAAACAAACAAACAAACAAAAAACACCCATACACATACAAACTCAAAATAAGCAAAACCTACAAACTCAAAAAAAAAAAAAAAACCCATGAAGGCGGGGGTGCGGGGATGAGGGGGTATGGTAAGACGGCTCAGCAAGTAAAGACATTTGCTGTGCAGGTCTGACAACCTATTTGAGGCCCCAAAACCCAGAAGGAGAGAAAACCAAAAGGTGTTCACTGGCTTCCACATTCCACACATGGTGTACACACACACATACCATATTTTATAATACAATAAAATACATAAATATTATTTTATTAAAAAATAAATCAGCCAAGTGGCACATACTTTTAATGACACCTGATCTACAGAGTCAAGTCCACCACAGCCAGAACTGTTACACAGAGAAACTCTGCTTGAAAAACAAACAAACACATGAAAAACAAAACAAACAAAAAAATTTGCCTCCAAATAAAATGCTTGGGCTGATGAGATGGCTCTCTCGGTAAAGGCACTTGCTCCCAAGCCTGATGACCTGCGTTTGATCCCTAGAACCCACAGTGGGAGAAGAGAACCAATCTGCAAGTTGTTCTCTGACCGCTGTACACTACTTGACTAGCGCCTTCTCCCCCAATAAATAAGTAAAAATCTAACTATATTTTTTAAATGGTAAAAATAAATAAATAAAAAAGTTTAAGGTTTGAGATGTACCTCAATAAGAGCACTGACCTAATATGCACAAGGCCCTAGGTTCAATCACAAGGACCATAAAAACAAGCAACATCAAGAGGCCAGGCATGACGGTACAGGCCTTTAATGCCAGTATTTGTGAGGCAGATCTGGGAGCTCCAGGACAGCCTGGTCTACATATTGGATTCCAGGCCAACCAGAGCAACACAGTGAAATCCTGTCTCAAAAACAAAGAAAAAAAAACCCTAAAAAATAAAACAAACAACAACAATGAAATCAACATAAACCAAAACAATATCTTATTCTTCCATTTTCCCCTCAATGTTGTACAAACACCATGAGAAATAGTTGTTGTCCACAGCTATTAAACATTTTAGTCTCTGCAGTACTAGAGATGGAACCCACAGCCTTACACAGGCTAGGCAAACACTCTGCCACTGAGTTACACTGACCCACCACATCTGATTTCTCAATGGGGAAACTGAGGCTCATTAGAGGTTCAAAGACCTGCTCTGAGTCACACAGCTATTCAGTATAGAAACTGGTATTTGCCCACAAGTATGGCCGGCTTCTGATGCCAGCACACCTTTTATATGGAACCCTGCCGGCTTTTAGTGCTGTACTTATGAATGCTAGCGTACATGAAGATCTTCTGCTGAGTGAGGGATGCTGGGAGTCGAGGTGAGAATGGAAGAAAGGGCAGGGGCTCAGTACCTGCAGCAGGGCTAGGACCCAGGTGAACCGGATTCGGCAACAGTTCAGAGAAGAGCGGGAGACAAACACGCCAGCCTGGTAGAGCATCTGGTACCTGAGGTGGGGGCAGGCAGGATGAGGACGCTCCTCTGGTCCTATGGGGTTAACGCCAGGTCCCCAACATAGAGGGATCCTCCTAGCCCACTGCCCACCTGCCAACTTCTCTCACCATCGGTACTGCTGAGCATGACTCAGGGATGTGTTCCGGAAATACAGGAGCTCAAACTGCAGCAAAGACCAGACAAGTGGAGATTTGTGGAGCCTCAGCCCTATTTCTCCTCCCGTACCCTCTTCCCAGCAGCCCTCACTCACAAGACCCTGGTTGATGAAATACTCGGCAAAGTAAACCAGCACCAAGGGGGTGATATATCGCAAGAGGCCCTGGAAGAGTGGGAGATGTAAGCGGGAAGCAGGAGACAGAGGCTCCTCACAGCGCACCCACAGCCACCGTCCAAACCTTGAACACTGTCCACCGTTCCTGGAACGAGAGGTCCCAGCTGGAACCTAGAGAGCAGGGAGAAAGGGGGAAGAAGTTGAATACAGAATGCTTAGTTGGGCACCATCATGCGGCAAGCAACCAGCCATCACAGCAGTGCGTTCGTATTTAAATGGCGCTGGGATGCATACTTAGTAGTGGCTAAAATGATAAATTTTATAACTTGTACACATGTATACACACACACACACTAAACTGTTTTGTTTAAAAAAAAAAAAAAGCAACAAGCCTGTAGATCAGTGTACAGCTTTCATCTGCTGACCCCATCCCAGACTCTGGCTCTGCTTTCTGTCTCTAAAACAATCAGACTCTTTTTCTAGCACAAGGCCTCAGTCAGAGATGTTTCCTGAGCCCGGAACATGTTCACCTACACATTCACAAGGTTGACTCCTGGACAGACAAACTTCAGTCCAAAACTGTCCTTTAAAGAGCCTTCTTGGGCTGACGAGATGGCTCACACGGATGAGGGTATGTGCTGTCAGGCTTGACTGAGTGGAGTTCAATTCCCAGAACCTCTGACCTCCACATCTGAGCACATGCCCTTTCCCCAGCTCACCCTCCCAGCACCCACATGACAGCTCACAACTATCTGTAACTCTAGGTCCAAGGGATCCAGCACCCTCAAATAGACATAACACAGACAAAACATCAGTGCACATAAAATAAAAATAAAGAAAACATTAAATAAAGAAAAGGTTTCTCAGAGATGGAGGGATTGCTAGAAGGTTAAGAGCACTTGCTGCTGGACAGTTCTAATATGGTTATTTTTACTTTTTTACTTTTTTTCTTTTAAAAACAGAGTCTCTTGTAGGGCAGTGGTGGTGCACGCCTTTAATCCCAGCACTCAGGAGACAAAAGGCAGGTGGATCTTTAAGTTTGTGGCCAGCTCTGGTCTATAGAGCAAGTGCCAGGACATCTAGGGCCACACAGAGAAACCCTGTCTTGAAGAGCACTTGCTGCTCCATCAGGAGGATCGGAATTAGAATCCCAGCCCCACATCAGGTGGTCCACAAGCGCCGGCAACTGCAGCTCCAAGGGATCTAACATCCTCCTCTGGTCTCTGTAGGCACTCAACACATCCACAGCGTAAATTCACAAAAACCACTTACACATAAATAAAGATAAAAATAAATCTTAGCCAGGTGTGTATGGTGGCACACACCTTTAGTCCTAGTATTTGGGAAACAGAGGCTGGTGGATCTTGTGGATTTGAGGCCATTCTGTTCTACAGAGTGAGTTCCAGGCCAGCAAGGGCCATACAAAGAGACTGTTTTTGCTTTTTGGTTTTTTGGACAGGGTTTCTCTGTGTAGTCCTGGCCGTCCTGGAACTTGCTCTGTAGACCAGAACTGGCCTCAAACTCAGAGATCCACCTGCCTCCCAAGTGTTGAGGATTAAAGGCACGTGCCACCACTGCCCTATGAGAGACTCTGTTAAAAAAAAACAAAAACAAAAAACTTAAAAAACCACAAACACAGGGCTGGAGAGATGGCTCAGAGGTTAAGAGCACTGAGGGCTCTTCCAGAAGTTCTATGGTGGCTCACAAACATCTATAATGAGATCTGGTGCCCTCTTCTGGCATGCAGGCATACATGCAGGCAGAACACTGTATACATGATAAATAAATAAATCTTTGAAAACAAAACAAACCACAAACAAACAAAAAACAACCCTCTTAGAACCTTCTGTAAAGCAGAGCCCTTAATCCCCTCTGGTGTTTTTGTTTGGTTTTTTGGTTTTTCCGAGACAGGGTTTCTCAGTAGCTTTGGAGCCTGGAACTCATTCTGTAGACCAGGCTGGCCTCAAACTCACAGAGACCCACCTACTTCTGCCTTCCCACTGCTGGGATTAAAGGCATGCACCACCACTGCCGGCTCCCCCTGGTCTTCTTAACTATCATTTTCTGGTTTTGTTTATTTTTTCTTTTGCAGGTGTGTGTTTTGTTCTTTTTCTTTCTTTCCCTTTTTTTTTTTTTTTTTAAATTTTGAGACAGGGTCCTATTGTGTAGCCCTGGCTGGTCTGGAACTCCTATGTAGACAAGGGTGTCCTTTAAGTCATAGAGATCTGCATGTGTCTGCCTTCCAGGGGTCAGGATTAAAGGTGTGCACCACCACTCTGGGCCTTATTGCTGTTCTACGTTCTTCTGTGAAAATGTCCTCATTTCATCTTGAACACCATGGTCTCAGCAATTGGAATGCCTGGCATGTGGTCAGTAAGTACACATGACTGCTTTGACCCAAAGCTGTACATCCAGCCTGTTCCTCTCAACTGTGTCCACTGTTGAGACCAAAACCCCAAGGGGAAAGTGACCCTGGGAGGGCCTTTGTCTCCTACCTGGATTTGACTCTGGGGTCTCAGTGCCTATGAGTGGCTGCCGGGCAGCAGTCTCTGCCTCGTCTTCCCCTCCAGGGTCCTGGGCTTCAGGAGATGTGAGCAATAAGAAGTAGCTGGGATGGAACAGAAAAGCAATACTCACTGAGCTCTTGTCCTGACAAGAGCCCCAGAGGTCCTGCAGGCCACACCTTTCTGGGGCCCCACATCTGTATGTATCTAAAGATGGGGAGCTCAGAGACTCCCAGGTATCCAGTCCTGTGCTGTGAGAGCCTCAAATGTTGACAAATGCATCCTTTTGGAGCCCAGCTTTGGCTCTTTGTTTCTACCCAGGGGCCTCATATGACTGGGTCCACACCAGCAACTCAATTCCATTTCCTTGTTCTCATTATCCAACAACTGCTCTAGTACTACTTCTTAAATATTTACCATAATTTTTACTAAATGTGTTTCTTGACATTTTTTTTGACATTTTTATACATGTCTATACTGCACTCTTGTTCCTCTCACCCCACCCTCGCCTGTCTTCTTCCCGCACTTCAAAGATTCCTTTCTCATGTTCATGTCTTTTGTGTGTGTGACTCACTGAGTTTAACCAGAGCCTGCGTGATCATGGGCTTTATATCTTCATTTAGTTTTTCTGAGACAGGGTCTCACTATCTGGTCCTGGATGGCCTGGGGCTCGATATGTTTACCAGGATGGTCTCAAACTCACAGAGATCTGCCTGCCTATGCTGCCCGAGTGCTGGGATTATAGACTTTCACACTACACACATCCTGACTTCTTTTTTGCCTTGGCCCCCAGACCTTAGCATGACTGACTCCATGACGGAAGTGCCATTCAGGCTATAAAACTCAGCATGCAGACAGCACCACCTGCCAAAACTAAAACAATGACCTAATCCATCAAAGTCCCTAGTTCTGGGGAAGTTTCTAAATGTACTAACCTCAATTTTTAGCTTCTGTAGTTCTGTTTCTGGGTAACTGTTCTTGGGAACGGAAGTATGTCAACCCAGACCATGTTTTTTTGTGCTTAAAAGTTCACCCTGAGAAAGGCTCGGTGCTGCACTGGGATCCCGCACACCCAGTGTAGTTGTCAGCTGGCTAACAAATACTTTTTATTGACTTTTAAGCCCATGTTCGCGCAGTCTTCTCTGGTGAATACCCCATAACAGTCCTAAGCTATAAATGAAGTTACAGGTTTAACTGGCTAGGTAATATTTTCTTTCTTTTTTTTTGGCGGGGGGGGGGAGACGACAGGGTCTCACTATATAATCCTGGCTGTCCTAGGACTCATTATGTAGTCCAGGCTGGTCTCAAACTCACAGAGATCCACCTGCCTTTGCCTCCTGAGTGCTGGGTTTAAAGGCGTGCGCCACCACTCCTAGTTTAATGGTTTCCCTACACACAGATCCACACAGAATAAACACTGAGCGCGCTCAGCTGTAGTCCAGTCTCAGAGCCCCACTGTGCTGATGCTTCATGTCACCACTGACACGAAAGGACAACCACTGGGATGTTACAGAGACAACTCGGGGTCAGAAATGAAGTTGTCCAGAGTCACCCAGCTAACACATGCCCACTCTGGTACTTAAAGTGAGGGCTGTCGAGAGCCCAGAATCCACATGCCCTCAGAAAGCTGAAGAGATCTTAAGATTGGATCAGGATCAAGTTTCTCCTCCCCCATAGTTTTGTCCTTTGGGCCCAAGGACACTCACCTGGCCAGCAGCAGAATGGGAATCCCCAACATAGAAAGCAGGGTGTGCTGCGGGGAAAGGCCAGCCTGCGTGAGTCCCAGGTAAGACAGCGATCCAAGGAGCCCTGCACCCCCAGTCCCCGAGGACCACCAGGAGATCACAGCGCTGAGGAGAACACAGGAGCACTTAGGAAGATGGAAGCCAGCAGGGGACACACCTCTCCTCTTCCTTCCTGACCAGCCTGCTTACCTGGGGTAGAAGGCAGTGAGAGAGAGGAAGGTGACCTCTCCTAGACCTGAGGAGATGCTGGCCAAAACCACTCCTGGGAGGATAAAAAGCATATGGTGGCCTTTAACTGAAAGGAACGGTCCCCTGTGGTGCTTGATTATAGCCTCATCTCTCCATCCACTCAGTGAGCTAAAAACAGATGTCACTGAACAGACTGGGCAGGGTAGGGTCTCATCTGAAAGAGCCACACCCTCTTCCATGTGTCTTCTCTGAGAATGTACCCCATCCTTATCCTCCTGATTATTCAGCCCTGCTCAGCTGGTCTGTACTAGTCCACCCATCTCTTCCTCTAACACCTCCAAATTGTTCCTAGAGCGCACTATTTGGGGAGCTCTAGCAGGTTTGCTTTTTAAACAAGGTTTCAGTATGTAGTCCAGGCTGGTCGGGAACTTGCTGTGTAGATCAGTCTGGCCTGGCACTCTCCTTGTTTTCTTGAGACAGCATTTTGCTGTGCAGCTTAGGGTAGGCTTGAACTCACTCTGTGGCCCAGACTCAAATTCACAATCCTCCTGTCTCTCAAGTGTGTGTGTGTCCCAGACAAACACTACTAGCAGTCTCTTGGGGTTACAGACATATCCTTTTACTCTGGGAAGCTGGGGAGACGACCTCCGCAGCAGACTGTGGAGGCTTCTCCAGGCCCACCCACCCCACAAAGCTGCATACTCACCACACAGGCTTAACCCCACTGAGTGAGAAAAGGCAACCAGGATAAAGCTTCCAGCAGAACAAACTCCGCTAACGAGGACCCGGGGACTGAGAAAAGGTGGAGAGGAACTCAGAAGGCTGCCTCCATTCGAGACTCGCCAGCCTCCTGCTACCTCCCATCTCTGCCTTCCTCCTGCCACCCTGATCCAGACCTGTAGGGCAGCAAATGAAGGCCAAGAGGAGCCAGGAGTTTGATGATGAGGGTGGGAAGGATGTCTGCCAGGAGCACTGCCTGAGAGAGGAGAGCACAGTAAGAGCCGAGACCCTCCCAGAGGTAACCTTCCCAAACCAGCAGTAGAGCCAGCCCAGGAGACCTCTGTAAGTTCAGGCTCTAGAGTTAGACAGAGCAGTGTTTCGTTCCAGCTTTCCCAGCTTCAGGCTTCTCCAATGGGTGTAAGGCATTTATTTAAATGCTCTGAGCTTCACTTTCCTCATCCCCAAAGGGGAGGCGTGCAGTGCCTCATGCACGAAGCTACCTTGAGGGTTGGTTACCTGAGCTATTTACCACTCACAGAAAGGGCCCCCAGGAACTGGCAGTCTTGATCATTGTAATACTGGGTGCAGAGGGGATGAGGGTGCAAAGGCATGGATCATGGGGCCCTGTGTGGGTACTCACAGCTGTGGAGATAGAGTTGCAATCAAATCGAGATGAGCTGTTGCGAGGTAGGGGTGTTGGGCCTGGCTCCACCTATGAGAGAGAGGAAAGTCTTTCCTATAAGGAGGCAAGAGTTAAACAAAGTCCAGTCCCAGCTCTGCTCTAACTTGACAGATAGCTTTGGGTAGGCATGGACTTCCTGGGACCTTAGTTTTTCAACATGCACAGTGAAGGAGTGTTGATAAGCAACTCAAACTATTGGCCCAGAGGCCAACGATGACCCCCTAAGATGGATATAACATATTTAAGAGCATTCATATAGCAATCTGGGTTTCTCGAAAATCTACCTTGGGCCAAATTCCCTATTGAACCTGCAAAGTAGAAGCTGTTCTTCTTAGGGCTAACGTTTTCTAGATCATTGAGACAAGAAATTCTGCACCTGGGGTGATTTTACCTGCTAGCAACATTTGTAACATCTGGAGACATTCTTGTCTGTCACTTTTGGTTATACAATAGTCACCTAGCCCCAAATGTCAACAGGACCCAGATGACAAAACACGCTACAGAACAAAGTCTCATGCAGCCAGTTAGTTGAGTTCACTAACCTGGTACCTGTTGCTCTCTTCAGCATCTCTCTGGCCCCGATATATGGGAGACTAGGGACTTTAACTCCCTTGGTCCACCCGTGGCTACTTCATGAGTTTTTCAGGGGACCTCTGGCTTTGGATGAGTCCTCAGTAGTCCCATAGGGACTAAGCACATGGTGGTGGTGAAGAGGAGCTCACTTACATGGCTCTGGTTCCCAGATGCCTGCTCTTGCTTAAGGATGTCATGGGCAGCGCTCAGCATCACAACATATGAGAAATTGTTGCAAAGACCCAGGATCCTAGAACGAGGAGAGAGCTTCACTTTCTGGCTTTCTATCTACCTATAGCCCTTAAAGATCTCTCCCTTACCTGTACCCTTCAAACACCAACCTCAATAACAGTGTCAGGGTTAGAAATAAGAGGCTTTGATACTGGACCAGCTCATGGCCAAGAGTCAAGGCCTCTCCCAGGAAGCTACCCTGACCACTCTTTCTTCTATGCTGGCACTAAGATTCAGTTCTGGGGGCATTTCTAATCCACTAATATACTGTAGTACAACAGAAATACCCAAGGCTTGAAACCCCAGTCAGTTGCTTTCTACTTCTGGGGCCTTAGTATACTCTTACGTAAAATGGGGGGCAAGTTCTCACCTGACCTCAAAGAGAGCTGGAGGAATCAAAATAATACCAAGGCTCCTTTTGATCTATAAAACATTATTGTTCTTATTTTCGTCTTCCAGAGCTGTGCTCATGGCTAGGCAAAAGCAAAGGGACTGTGGACAGAGCTCACTTGTATAGCACTCTTAGAGCACCGGGAAGGTCCTGCTTTCAATACCCTGCACTGCAAATAAAAACAATGGGGAACTGGGCACGGTGCTACAGGCCTGTAATCCCAGCACCTAGAAGGCAAAGGCAGGAGGATTAGAAATTCAAGGCAAGCCTCCACTGCCCATAGAGTTTAAAGCCTGCTTCGGATACAAAGACCTTTCCATAAAATAAATAAATAAATAAAAATAACAAAGTTGCAACTGAGTGGTTGGAGAAAAGCATTTAAGAACGTTACAGATGGTAGAGGCTCTATCAATAAGTGACGGTGGTAATTTAATGGGATTTGGAAAGCTCACAGGTAGCCAAGTGCAAACAAGTTGTGACTCAGTATTTGTAGATTCAGTTGCTTTTCGCGGCTTGACTCTCACCCCTTTTCTTCCGGTCGCACCTTACTTTTGCACAGCTCTCAGATCACTTACCAGAAACCCACCGCAATCTTCCATTGGGCCCTCTGACCATCCACCGGAGGGGCGTGGGGCTCTGAGTCGGTCTCCTCCCCTGGGAGGAAGAGAAGGCATGACCCACCACTCACGGAGGCCCCGCGTGTTATGTATTCTGTTGCGGGGGTCAGGCCAGTTTCCGAGCTCCCCAGGAGCCTCGTGGGGCAGAGACTGTCACTTTCAAGACAACCGATCAGAGTACTCACTCTCGGAATCCTCAAGGCGCCTCCACGAGCCCGCAGAGCTTTCCATAGCATCGAGTTCGAGTCCCCCAAAGGGCCCAGAGTCAGTGTGTGTTCGGGGTTGGCTTCAAGAGAACAGATAAAAGTCTGGGACAGGTGGGTGCGAAGGATTAACGCCCGGCGGTCAGCCCCCGGTCCGGCTGTCTGCTACACAGGACCGTCTGTCAACAGAGTTCCGGGTCTCCATCGCGTGTCCAACCACGCCCCACCCTTTGGACCCCGCCCCCAGCCCCTCTAAAGCAAAGCCCCCGCCCCCGGACCTGTACCTTTAAGAGCAGCTGAGCTCTCTGCAAGGTAGAGTAGCAGGTTGGAGGGTCACGTGTCAGAGTCAGCGCCTCTCCCATCACGTGCTTAGAAGGTCCCCCCTACTTCCGGGTCCTGTTTTTCGCCTTTCGCCTTTCCCAGCTTCGGCGAGTGAAAAAAGGAGAGTTCGAGAGAATCTCGGAAGCACTAGTTTGAGCTGGAACGGTGGGAGCCACAAGTAGAGCCATGAAAAGCGGCACTCTAGTTGCCAACCAAATCTGCCAGTACTAGTCATGGCGCGGGAAGCTTCAGCTTGTTTCCTGCTGCCCTCACTTGCCTGAAACAAATATGGCTACTTTCCTACTCCGGTACCACGACCCACCCAGCTCCCCATGGACTACTGCTTGGGAACAAAGGCGACCAGCCTCAAGTCCTTCTTATCTGTTGTCCTTACAGACTGTTGTAAAGACCTAAAGTAAGCAACTGGGAGGTAGCTCAGAGTAGAACGATTACCCAGAAAGTTAAAAGATAGCAGCCACCAAACAGGTTTCCATTAATTGCCTATGGCAACATTCAAGGCGTTAAGAAATTCCCTTTTCCATATTATCCTAGAACCAACAAATATCACGAAAGTAGTCCAACCCCTGGCTTTACAGAAGAGAAAACCGAGGTCCCCTTTCCCCAATGTTAATCCTGCATTAGACCTATAGGTAACTTTAGAGACCCAGTTAGCCGTAAAAAAAAAAAAAAAAAAAAAAAGAAGAAGAAGAAAGGAAGGAAGGAAGGAAAGAAGGAAGGAAGAGAGCAGAGGTGCTGAGTTCACTGAGCAAGAATTTTTCCTGTTCTGTGATGTCAGTCAGTTGTCCTCTTTGGAAATTAGGGAAATGGGGCTGGGAGGGCAGTTGGAATATGTCACCTCACATAGTCCCAAATAAGGAGTCTTTCCCTTACCTTCCTCTGGGTGGTAGGGCAGCATCTTGACCAGTCTTCATCAAGCCCATTCCTCAGAGGGAATGGCTTCTAGCAGCCTGTGCCCACTTCTACCGGTTCTTTTCAACCACCAGTCATTAAGATCGCTGTTTGAAATATGCCCTCCTGTTGTACTCTTCCTAGCTCACTCAACCAATGAAACAAGGATCCTGCTCCCCTTGCAGGGCTCTAGACATACCGCAGCCTCTGTTCTTAATGAATTCACAGAAAGCTGTGTGACACATGACCACAGTACCATAGCCACAGGTAAGGACATGGGTACTGGAAACACCAATCCAGGCCCTTCATCCCCTCAGAAGTGTTAGTGGCATGGAAGTGGGAAGCCAGAACTTCCACTAGCCTCATTCTCAGTCCCTACTGCTTCTCCTCAGACAAATCAGGAACCACAAACCCGAGCTTCCTCTCGCTGAAGGCTGTGGCTTGGAGGAGACGGAACTGGCTGAGGTGTGAATAGAAGACCTGAGTCACTCAGGCTGTGCTTGCCACATGCTCCCTCCCCCATACCCAAATCTGTCGTCTCCTGTTCCCACCTTTCCTTTCTGGCCTGATCCTCTGCCCTTTAGCTCCAGATGTGTACCTGAGCCGGAGACACCTGGACACTGTACAGCTGTTTCCCTGCCTGTCGTGAAGTCATCCATGAGCATGGGGGAGGTGCACGGGGCCTGGGGTGGAGATACGTCAGGGAGAGGCAGGGGAAGAGGAAGTGTCTTGGGTGCTGGGGAGGACTGGCTTGCACTAGTGGGTGGGGACAGATGGTCATCGTGAGCTTTCTGGACACACGGACAGGATGGATTTTCTCCGGCTTCACCTCCCTGGGCTACATCAGGCCTTGAGGGGAGCACTGGTGAGAGGGGCAAAGAGATACCAGAGGCTTCCAGCCATTCCCTGTAGTCTCACCTTTCCTCCTCCCTTAGAGCCTCTCCTCAGGTGTGGGGTCCTTTCCTATAGTCAGCCAGACTTCCTGGGTTTCCATCTCCCGCCTCCGCAAGTGCCTGCATGCACTCCAGGCTAGGCCCTATCTTGGTCCTTACGCAGATTTCCAATCCCAGATTTCTTACCTGGACTTTTTCGGCGTAGTGCCTCTAGGGAAAGGGCTAGATTTCCCCCGAATGTCTTCACTCTGCTTTCTTCTCTTCTAGGATTCCTTCAGCGCTTTTGTGTCCTACCTCATAGGAGATACAGTTCCCACGGTAGAGAGGGAGAGGCAGGCAGCTGAGGAACTGGGAGAAGTGGCTGCAGGGACGCTGGGGAAGGTTACACAGGAGGAAGCCCAGGAGGCGCTGGAGGGATTTAGAAGCGACCAGAGTCAGAGGGTAGGAGCACCTAGAGAGATCATCAGATGCCAAGAAGGAAGTTTAGCTGGTGAACAGACATGGGGGTGGAGAGCAGACAGCTCCCCAAGGCCCCGAGCAGAAAAGCAGGACACTGGGTCCAGGAAGGCAGCTGAGGGTGCCAGGGGTCAGGAGCCAAATGCTCCACTGAAGCCTGAGGCAGGGCCTGGGACTCAAAGAGATAGGAACAGTAAGAGAGCCCAGGAGATCTGGGAGCACGGTGAGCAGGAAGTGAGCAGTGGGGAGCTGCTGAGAACCTGTGAACAGAAGGAAGAGGAGGAGGAGGTGGTCAGAGCAACAGAGCCAGGAATGGCTAGGGGTGTGGAGTTGTCACAACCAGCCTGGCACAGGGAGCCAGGTCCTGACAGGCAGAATGTAATAGAGGATAGCAAAGAGACAGACTTGGTGGCCGAGGAGGTAGTCGCAGAAACTAAGGGGTTTGAGGCCAAAGGGGCTGACGAGGAAGAAGAGAGGATGGCCCTGGTGAGGGATGGCCAAACTGTAGGGGCACAGGGAGCACAACACCCAGGGGCAGAATCTGAGGCCATGTTGGGTAGAGAGGCCTGGACAGCCTCAGGCAGGGAGGACGCTGATGACTTAGGCATTCGCGAAGCAGACTATGGGCTAGACCCAGAAGACAGCATTCCAGAAGCTACTGGGAGAGTCTGGATCCTAGAAGAAGCTTGCCAGGGAGAGCAGCAAGGTGAGATGGACGAGAAGAGAGAGGCTGAAGCTAGATACCAGCCCCAGACCCTGGAGACCATGAGAACTGAAGAGATGACTGAAGGCCAGATAGTAGAGAAGGAGACTGTGGGAGACCAGGAGACGCAGGGCAGTTTTGAGGGCCAGGAAAGGCAAGACTTAGCCACTGCTGATAGGTGGGTGAGTATGGAAGAGGAGATGCAGGCAGAAGAGTTCCCCGGGGAGGAAAGGGGCTATGGGACCACAGAGGCTGTGCTAGTCCTGGACAAGGAGGCTAAATGTGAGCCTGGCTTGGAAGACTCTGCAGAAGCCAGGCCTGAGGAGTTGTTTATGGCAGAGGAGAGTGAGGCCACTCAGATGAGACTAGAGGCATTGAGAGTAAAGGTCACCGAAGGACAGGATCCTGAGCTGATGAGAGGTTCCCAGACCTTGACTAAACACCTTGAGGAAGGTCAGCAGGATCAGGAAGAGACCAGGAGAGCTCCAGACCTGAGCCCAGAGGGGGTGCTGAACTTGGAGGACTGTCTCAGACCTGTGGGATTTGCAGGTCCTGAGCTAGAAGCCCAGGGAAACTGGAGAAGGGATGTGGACAATAGAAATACCCAGGATGTAAAAGCAGATGCTGAAGAAGATGAGGAAGAGATTGCAACAGGACAGGCAGTGGAGGTTCAGGTTGAAAGAGGCCAGGAGTCCCAACAGCCAGAGGCCCCAGGGTGGGGAGCAGAGGCAGAACTGACCTCCACAGCAGTGGACCAGGAGCTGGAGGGAAGCCAAGGAGCAGAGGCAGGGACAGGCCAGTCGGTGGAAGAATTCAAGCCCACAGAAAGCAAGACTAGTGAGGAGGAGGCTGCAGTGCCTTGGGAGACAAACAGAATGTGTAGGAAGAGGAGCCTAGAGGAGGTGGCCCTGAGCCTGCAGGACAGTGAAGATATGCAGACCAGTTCTTCAGCTGCTGAGATTAGCATGGGTATCAGGACTGTGGGAGCCGAGGAAGGGCCAGAATGGGAAGCTGGGGTGAGTCAAGAGAGGGAATTTGGGAGAGTCCAGCATTCCAAGGACAGAGGGGAGACTGGGGGAGGCACGGAGCTGGAAGAGGCTACAGAGACGCAAAGTGGGCAGGAAGTTGCCTGGGAGGGCTCAGTAGAGGAGAAGGCACCTAGTTATGATGTCCAAGAAATTGGTGGGACTGGAAAGAGAGAACAGGCAGATATGGGGACATCTGTAATGGCAGAAGGAGTGATGGGAATAGATGGCATGACTTTAGGCTCTCAGGCAGAGAAAGCTGAGGGGTCTATAACCATCATGGAGACTGAGGGGCTCCTAGGAGATCAGACGCCCTTGGAAGAAGAAGCTGGGGGAGGGCTATCAAGAGAGTGGAGGGCCCACAACTCTGAGAGAGAGACACAAAAGCTGCATGATGTGGAAGATGCCAAGAGAGAAGCACAGAGGACAGAGATCCAGGAGAATGATCCGGAGCCCTCAGACCAAGAGAGGCATCAGACACACCAAATCCCCACATTAACTGTGCCTGGCTTCTCTGAATTGGGTGAGGCCACAGCAAGTGCCCCAGGGGATGCTCACAGCAGCTGGAATGAGGTGAGGGCTCCAGTAGGACCCTGAGAGGGACAAGCAGGAGTTGGAAGTCAGCTCTCCACAGTCCTCTGTGTCCCCTGCCCTGCAGGCCCTGCTTCCTGGGACCCGCCTGGACGTCTCTGTCCCACGGAGTCGTGTGCTTCTCTCCCGAAGTTCCTCACGGAGGCGCTCAAGGCCCTCGCTGCGCAGAATTTCCGCTCCTGAGCCGCAGTATGACCCTCCCAGTCCCCAACCCCAGGAGGAGTTGTTCCCTGAGCCTTCGCCTCTTCGGCCAGAGGAAACTTCAGAACTAAGTACCACAAGGCCTGAAGACACTCCAGTGCCAGCCAGGAGAAAAATGCTGGGACCTGGGTAAGCACGGGGCACTACACTTGGGGTGGTGAGGAGGCTGTGTGCACCTGGGATCCAGTTCCTATGGGTCTGTTCCTTCTACAGGTTTGGCTTCGCCCATCCCGGCATGATGCAGGAGCTGCAAGCCCGACTGAGCAGGCCAAAGCCACAGTGACAGGGCCTCCTAAGGGAGGGTCAGGGCGCTCTGCTGGACTCTGCTTACCCTTGACTCCCTCAGCTACTGAAATACATCCTTGTCCCTCTGTGGGCCTCAGCTAAACCAGATGTTTATGAAGACCTTGAATCTAAAGAGTCTGATCCCACAGTGTAAGCTGGTGGAGCACCGGTCCCACTGGCATCTACCACGGATCCCTCCCTGGTCACATTTTCCATCTGTCTTGGCTACTCAGGAGACTACAAGAAAGACAGGACTAGGGAGACTCTTCTCCCCTAAGTCTTCCCTGTATGATCACCCCCACCCAACTACCCATCATCATGCTAGAGCCCCGCAGAGAGCTGTGTAAGGTAACACACCTCTGGGGTGGAAGCCAGCCCGAGGGAAAGAACTTCAAGGGCCTGGAGCGCAATGATCATGAGCAGCAAACCAGCTGCTTTGAGTTTCCAAAATGGTAGCTCAGCATCACAACTCTGCAGGTTGCTATGGTAACCTCCAGGCCAGAGTTGGGGTATGTTGTAGGAACTTCAAGAATATAGAAGTAGAGAAAGGTTCTGAGCAGGTAGAAGCTTCGGACTGTCCCCAATCCGTTCTGTTCTTTGGGTGTCCGACACTCCTGTGAAGACGTGGAGGCTCAAAGTGGGCCAGAAGGCTTTATTAGGCACCCGGCACGGTAGCCTAACTCAAGAATGAAACAATAAATAAACCATCATTTCCTAAAAATAAATAAATATCCAAGAAATAAATATCTGGTGAGGACTGTTGGACATTTAAGTTATTGGGTCAGGGCTGGGGACTAGTGAAGCCTTGCCTGGTTTAAGGCAAATGGGCTAGAGGCTGTCCTGTACTGTTGGCCAGACTCCAGCCTTAGCGTCTTAATGGGTGTGAAAAGTCACTCCATAGGGCTGGAAGCTAGGTGTTAGGAATCCCAAGTCGGGCCTAGGTGCTGGGGCATGGTCAACAGCAGCAGGTCCCGAACAGCCCGAGAGAGGACAAGCTCCAGGGAGTGTAGGAGCTGGTAGGTATAGAGCAGCTGGGGCCAGGACACTTGGAATGACACCTGGTTGGGGCCATCCAGAGCCCCTAGGAGCAGCTCCTTCTCTTCTTCCTCTTCCTCTTTGTCTTCCTCCTCTTCAGAGCAGTTAAACCCTGCAGCCAGCACCTGTGAGGAAAGACCCATGGATCACACAGTGCCGCATGAAGAACCTGAGAGTCTTCATTCCTTCTGTTGTCCATCACCTCCTCAGGACATTCATGACCACGGCCATGATTGCTCTGGACAGCCTCTACCCCAGACCTCGGGTGTCAGCATCTCACATCTTATCTGAGTCTGTTTCCTTTTCCTTTAAGATTATCTATCTGTCCGTCTCTCTGTCTGCCTATCTATCTATCTATCTATCTATCTATCTATCTATCTATCTATCTATCTATGTGTGTGTACCTGAGTGTATGTATGTACAATACATGTGTGCAATGCTTGAGAGGATGAAAAGAGACATCAGGTCCCCTGGGACTGAAGTTCAGGATGGTTGTAAGCCACCATGTGGATGCTGGAACTCAAACTAGGGTCCTTTACAAGAGTAAACAGTGCTCTTAACTGCTGAGCTATCTCTCCAGTCCAAAAATTCTTTTTAATTTTTAATGATTTACTTATCTTATGTGTATGAGCATTTTTGCCTGCATGTATGGATGTGCACTGCCTGCAGACTGGTGTTCTTGGAGGCCAGAAGAGGGTGCTGGATGTCCTGAAACTGGGGTTATGGATCTTTGTGAGCATTTATCCTCTGCAAGAACAGCAAGTGCTCTTAACTGCTGTGCTGTCTCTCCAGCTCTATATTTCTTGCATTTGTTTGTTTCTACAGAATCTTCCTACATAACTCCAGAATGGCCTTGAGTTCACAATCCTTCTACCTCAACCTGCCAAGTGTTTGGGACTACAGGAATGCATCACCACACTTGGCTTAATAGATTAACAAAAAACAAAAACAACTTTTACATTTATTTTATGTGTATGGATGTTTTCCCTACATGTAGGTCTGTGCACCACCTATGTGCTGGGTCCCAGGGAGGTGAGAAAGAGCATCAGATCCCCTGAGCTGATGCTTGTGAGCGGCCATGTAAGTACTTGTAAGTACATGTAAGATGCTTGTGAGTACTGAGAATTGGACCCAGGTCCTCTGGAAGAGCGGTCAGTACTGTTAACCACTGAGCCATCTCTCTAGCCCCCTTACCTTTTTTTTTTAATTAAAAAAAATGGCCATAGTAGAGCAGGGCACTACAGACAGGGTGAGATTGATCCCCTGGGTCACCCTGGGGGTCAAGCTCAGGAAATCCCTTTCTGCTATTAAGGAATTTTTCAGGGTCAGCAGGTGTGACATAACTACTTCCCGCTCTTGCTTGCATTTTCTATTCTCCTTTTACTAAGGTAAAATTTCTATTGCCCTCTGACAAGTCTAGGAGAATCTGAGTGATGTCAGAATCGTAGGGAGAAGAGAAAAGATACTGGGCCTAATGATGGCAGAGTCTGTCCTGGAGTGACCCTGGGTTCTTTCCTTGGAATCCAGTCCCCCAGAGCAGTCAGAGATTTTGGGAGCAGAGCCAGGCTCTGATGCCGCTATTTACTCACAGGCTCTGAAGGTCTCACTAGGTTTCTTTAACCTGATTCACAGGGATCTTTCTTTTCTTTTCTTTTTTTTAAAGATTTATTTATTTATTAAGTATACAGTGGTCTGCCTGCATATGTCCCTGCAGGCCAGAAGAGGGCACCATATTTTTTATTACAGATGGTTATGAGCCACCATGTGGTTGCTGGGAATTGAACTCAGGACCTCTGGAAGTGTAGCCAGTGCTCTTAACCTCTGAGCCATCTCTCCAGCCCTCACAGGGATCTTTTAAAAGGGAGCCAGTGAGTTCATTTGAACCCTGGGGGTTCAAGGGTATAGTGGCCACACTACCTGGAAGCGGATGTGCCTGTGTAGGTCCCGGAGATCCAGCCTCATGACCCACAGCTGCACCCTCTCTGAGCTGGTCCAGGTCGCCTGGCTCCCCAGTGCTCCCAGCAGGGCAGGGAAGGGCCTGAGTGTGGTGGAGAGGAAGCAGAGTCTCTCTGGATCCTATCAAAGGGAAGGGGGATGGTCAAGAGACACCTGCAGAACCCCAAACCCAGTCTCATCTTTATGTGGGTCTCCTTTTCATGTCAGCTTTCATTTCATTCTCAATTTACTCTTTAAAAATGTATTATGTTGGCCGTGGTGGCACACGCGTTTAGTCTCTCACTCAGGAGGCAGAGGCTGGTAGATCTCTGTGAGTTTGAGGCTAGCCTGGTTTACATAGTAAATTCCAGGATAGCCAGAGCAAATAGTGAGAACTTATCTCAAAAAACCCAAATAACTTATTACACTGTGTTTGTTTATAGCATGTGTGTATGTGTATGTGTGCACATGCCTGTGGAGGTCACAGGACAACTTGCTGGGATTGGTTGTCTTCTTCTGCCATGTAGGTCTCAGGGATTGAACGCAGGTTGTTAGGCTTGGTAGCAAGCACCTTTATCTACTGAGCCATCTTGCTGCCTCCTTGAATTTATTCTTGTGTTCCCTCACCATTGCTTTGCGCTCTATCCCATCCACTCCTTAGCCCATACTCTTCTCTGGCCTCAACTCAGCTCATCTCCCTCCATCCACAGTCTCATTCCACTCCTTCCTTTGCCACCCTGTCCAACCTGTCAATCACATCCTGCTTCCAACATCTCTACCTCTTTCTGCCTCATTCCCACTCCTAACCCAGCTCCCTTTGCAGACTCAGATTCGTTGTTTGCCCATTCCACCCCCTTTGCCCGACCCTAGCCTAATTTCCACCGTGATTTCCACAGCAGTCTTCTCATCTCTGACCTGACCCCACTCCCATCCCTGTCACTAGCCCACTTCTTTCCTCCATCCCCAATCCCACTGCACTCTCAGCCCCACCTCCTCCCCTACCCAGAGTCAGTCTCACCATCTTCCTTTCCCATTTTCAAATTCCAGCATGCTCCATCTCCCTCTCTCTCTCTGTCTCTCCCTCCCTCCCTTCTTCCCTCCTTCCTTCTTCCCCTCTCAAATTGAAGTCTCTGCTTCCTAAGTACTGGGATTACAAGTGTGTGCCACTATCCACTATCCTTTCGGCTTCTCCTCTATACACAGAGCATATTAACCACACAAACCTGTAGATCCATGTTCACTTAAACCCTTGTCTGTGTACCAGGCTTTACTGCCAGTTTCCCCACTCCCTGCCCTTCACTCACAGAGAGGCGACGCCATGCCTGGAAGGTCAGGGAAACATTGGGGAGATGATGTCCCAAGGGCAGAAGGTCCAGGTTCACTCCTGGCAATCGAGATTCAGCCTGAAGGGTAAGTTCTGTTAGTGGGGCCCAGTGGGACTTGGGGGTGTCCCCACCCACCTCCAGACCCGACTGCATTAAGGAGACTCACAAAGTTGTGGACATAACTCTGAACCTCAGAGAGCAGCTTCCTGGCAAGGTGCAGACTGGCTGTGAATTCCCTGCGCAGCTCCTGCAGGCTCAGGGGGCCTGTTGGGAACCCCCAGGCACCAGCTTGCACCAGAAGCAAGGGTAGCAGCAGCAGGCTGAGCCCTGGAGAGAGGAGAAAGGGCTCAAGATAAAAAGAGGGCAAGATAAAGGCCTGAGAACCCCAGAGAAGAGAACAAGTCTACACAACACTGAGTCTCTTTCACTGGCAACTTCAAGCTGTCACCTTAGAACCACCATTTGGACCATAGAGGCTGCCCTGCGTCATCTCTGCACAAGTGCCACTGTTGTAAGGAGACAAAGGTGGGATCTGGACACACACACCACCCCCACTAATTCCCTTGGTCAGTTGCCTGCATAACTGCATGCATGTAGCCTGGACCTTAGTACTGTCTCCACTTTGCAGTGAAGGATCTTGAGAGTGGGAAAAGCAACTAGCCAACTAGACAGTGAGAGGAACAGGGAGGCAGGGCTGGAATCCAGATCCATCCAAACACAGGCCAGTATGCTTTCCCCAGGGAACTCAGATGAAGTAGTCACCTGTCCCAGAAGTGGGGACTCTGCTCTGCTAAGGATTCCTTGGACTCTTCCAGGCAGCTCTGGTGCTTTGAACTAACCTAGGGCTATGGAAGAGACCTGGCAAAGCCAGTGGATCTATTCCAGGGACTCAGATGGCAGGGCCACAGTGCCCTGGAGCCCTTCTGGGGGAAATCAGCAGCATGGTACTGGAAGGGACGTGGGGTGGGGTGGCACTGATGGGAAGGAGGAGGCTATCCTAGTCCTTCCTCGAGCAGGTCACTTATTATCTGTGTCCCAGGCTCCCAAGAAGGGAGCAGGACTATGGAGTTGAAGAGGGCAGTCTTCAAAGGTTTCTCTCTCCAATCGGGAGTTACACAATTCCCCTTGAAACCCAAACCATCCCCAAATCTGTCCCCACTCCTGCTCTTCTCCATACCCCTTCTCTGTCTGTTCATAATCTCTAACCCGCCTCTAAGTGCCCTTGGTAGAGGTAAATGGGCTTTCAGAAGAAGGCAGTGCCTGAGATCTCTGGTTTTCAGGCTTCTTGGCTTGGGAACCACTCTGACTCTCTAGCATCCTGGAGACTAAAGTAAAACAGACTTCTTCCTAGCTCTAGGATGGGGATAGAACCTGTACCCTTGGGCCCTAGTAAACATTATACCCCAGAATAAACTGTGCTAATTCATACCCTCTTTAAGTTCTGGACAAGCCAGGACCCCTTTTGTAGTGAATCCTGCCCTCATCCTCCAGTTCTCCTGATCCTACCCAGTTCTGCCTCTTGTCCCTCTGCTACAGTTCTGTTCCTGGCTCCTCGGCTACCAGCTGCAGACTGGGTAACCTCTAAGCTTCAGAGGGGCTGCCCCCTTGGTCCCAGGCATCGCTCGTTCCAGCCCCCTCCCCATGCTGTTCTTCTGATGGTCCTCAGTTCTCAGCCCTGTCTTCATTTGTCTATAGAGTCCTACTCCTGGCCACATTGCTTATCCAGTCTTTCTTAGACATCCCAGCTAAACTGTCCTAACACTTACCCAGTCTGGGCAAGATTATAATCCCACTGTTCCAGTCCCTGCCCTCTTACACCAGTCTTGTTGCCGTGGTCAGCCAGCCATGCCCATGAGCTGGGCCAAGGTGTTGCCCCTCAGCCCTCTGCCCCAGCCCTACCTGTCCAGCTCTCCCAGGCTCTCCGTCAAACCTCCCATCCCTCTGCCCAGTCCCAGCAACTCACGCCAGCCAAGGCCTCCTGTCACCTGGCCCATGTCAGGGCCCAGCCTCTGTGTGCAGCCATCTCCTGGGTAGCGGGGGTCTTATACTGGGGGTTGTGCCCAGTTTCACTTTCTGTCCTGCTTGTACTTTCAGCTTTGTGCTCACCAAGTCTTCCCTTCTAAAATGGGGAAATGTAATTTCCCTTCCCAGAGGGGGAAGCATGGGGGTGGCGGGAAGCTCAGGTTTCAGCCCATCTGAGCTGCGGACCTACTGCTGGGCTCCCAGGTCCAGCCCCTGCCTCAACTCCCCACCTCTAGGGCTCTGTCCACTCACATAGTTCCGTCCACTGGTGGAACCCAAAAGACCCAACCTCCTCGTGCTTCTCTACTGCCACTAGCATCCAAGGGCCACTGCCGGTCCATTGTCCTGTCAATGACAGATGGCCAGGTAAGGGAATTACCCATAAGAGGGGACTCGGTGGGGTTGACTCATCCATACCCTCTTTTGGTTTACCAGATGGCTGAAGAGTGTGCGGGAAGTCATAGCTCCATAGTGAGGAATGAGTCTGTGTGGGGCTGGCAGGGACTAGTTTGATGCACCGAGAGCTGGCATTCAGGTATCTGTAACCAAGTGTCAGGGGTGAAGGAGACCAATCTCGAGACCATGGTATCATAATCAGCTTTATTCAGACAATGATTCTGTCTATGGACAGAGTCACATAGGATTAGGGCTCAGTCCACATCAAGGGTCAGAACTTGGTCTAGCGCCGAACTCAGTGCCTAGTCTGGGGCCAGTGTGTGTGCTCTCTCTGTATTTGGGGCCAGGGCTATCAGTGAACCCTCTGCTTGTGGATGGTCAGTGTTAGGCTTCGGGCTTCATGGGTGATAGAGCTGTGTAGCCTCTGACTGAGGCTATGACTCAGTGAGGTGAAAACTTAGGTTAGGATAAGACCTCAACCAATGACCAGAATGAGGTTCAGCCTGAGGCCAGCTTGGGGTTGTATGAGGTTCAAGCCTCAGTCACGCCCCACAGTAATCCCAGGGTTTCAGCACCATGAAGATTATGGTCAGGGATGGAGCCTGACCACAGAGTCCCTACTAGTACAACTCAGCTCTCAGCCACACCCTTGATTTCCCATCTTCTGAGAGAGCATGGGGGTTTCTTGGTCTTCCCCAAACTCCCACTTTCCTTTTGGGACTTGTGGGGTTTCCCTACAGGGTTCCTCCTGTGAGACAGAAACCAAGGGGGCTTCCCCTTTGGGTACCCTAGCTCCTCAGCTCTGCCTAAGAACTGCCCACCCAAGTATGCCTGGGACACGGTGCCAGGGAGATACCAAGTCCTGGAAGCTGTTAGAGAGCTGCAGGGAAGAAAATGGAAATTGGACCAGGGCATCCTGGTCCAGTCAGGTGTCTGCTGCTGTGCCCCCAGAGGCAGCAGCTCCTCCACCCACTTCTGATGTGTGTAGGGGTCGGAGGCTGGGGGTGATGAGAGCAGAAGTTGGTTTGGTCTTCTGCACAGCCACCCTACTCCCCACCATAGAGCACACAGTCCTTGGTTCTCCCTTAATTCTGTCCACTGACCCTCCCATCGTCTGTCCCCTCATGAATAAACCACATCTCTGATTATAGCCTTCTGGACCTCTGGCCTTCCCTCCCAGTCCCTCTGGCCTTCATCATTTCCCCTGACCCTCGCTTTATGCCAGTTCTAGCCATTGGCATGCTGTCCCCAGTGTTGGACAAGTGGCTCCACCCGAGTCCTGGACCTATTTCCTTTTGGTTTCCCTGGCGTTGTGGCTCATCCCCTCCTGATAAATCTTATCTCAAATGTATTCTTTGCAGTTGTTATACCCTGCTCACTCCACTTTCACACATGTTTCTGCCACACTGGCCTCCTTGTTGCTGTTAGAGCATCAAGTCCTCACGGCCTTTGCACTTGCTTCTCCTCCTTCCTTTCCTCAGATATCTGAAGAGTTTACTCTTTGAAAGAGCCCTGATACCTCCTGCCTCACGTTCTCAGATGATCCACCCAACAAATAAAATTCTCCCTCAGGTGGGAGTTACACAATTCTCCTCAAAACCCAACCCTAACCATCCACTTGTCTCTGCATTTTCTATCCTTTCCCCGCTTAATCATTGTTATTATTAATAATTATCATTATTAATTTTTTATTATTTGTTTTGCATGTGTGTGTGTAAGGCATGTGTGTCAAAGTGCACATGTGGAAGTCAGAGGAGAACTCTGTGGAATCAGTTATCTTTTTCCACCTTTGTTCAGGTTTTAGGGATCCATCCTAGATCCTCAGGCTTGTATGGCAATTGCTATACCCACTTAGCCTCTTGCTAGCCCTCCATACTTTATTTTTGAGCCTTGCCTATTTATCTGTCTGTTTATCTGTCTGTCTGTCTGTCTATCATCTATCTGTCTATCATCTATCTATCATCTATCTATCTATCTATCATCTATCTATCTATCATCTATCTATCTATCTGTCTGTCTATGTTTTGTAAGACAGAGCCTCAAGTCACACATTTAATCCCAGTGCTTGGGAACAGAGAGAGGCAGAGCTCTATGAAGTCGGCCAAACCTGCAAGGACGGCCAAGGCCACATAGAGAGACCCTGTCTCAAAAAAAAATATTAAAAACTTTAAAAAAAAAGAAAGAAAAAAGACAGACTGGCCTCAAGCCTGAACTCTTCCTGCTTCCATGTCCCAAAGCTGTGGCTTAGCCTGGACCAGCAGGAAATGGAAGGGATGTGGTAAGAGGTGAAATGGAAACTAGGGAAGCCTGGGGCGTGGCTTCTAGGGTGCAACCTGGCAATCTCGGACCTCAGTTTCCTCATTGAGACTTGACAGCTAGTTTCAGAGTCAGCCAGTGATATCACACACAGAAATTAAAACCCAGAGCAATAGCGAAAGGACCGTCTGCCGAGTTTCTAGTTCTTTCTCCCACACCCTCCAGAGCTTGGGGGAGCCCTGAGCTTGGGGCAGCATTGATTTCAGTGGAGCCATGGGAAGGAAAGTCTCACTGGAGGCACGTGGAGAGCAGTAACAGAACACAATCCGGAACTCAGCTCGCGTTTCCAGCTTGTGCCGAACTGGGGAATCCCCAGGTTATGTGATGTCAGTGCCAAAGCTCTGACATGGTGCCACCAAGATGGCCTGTGGGGAAGGCAGGAAGGTCTGGAGTTGAGCCTCGCGTGGAGGTCTCTGAACCCAGATGGAGAGCCCCTGATGTTGGTAAGGCTTTCACTCTCTCCAACAGGAAGGTGGATGTGGCTGGATCAGGCCACCTTCCACGGGGGGTTGGGAGGGCTAGGGGTTTGGGGGGATGGGGGGCTTTGTTTTGTTTTTGTTTTGAAGCTTTTTTTAATTATACATATTTGTGTGTGCGTCTGTGTTGGGGTTTGTTTATAGCATGTGGGTACTAACAGAAGCTGAGATATTCAATCCCCTGGAAATGGAGTTACAGGCAATTAGTTGTATTGTCTAACATAGTTGCTGGGAACTGAACTGACATAGTCTGAAAGATCAGTAAGCTCACGTAACTGCTGAGCCATCTTTTCAGCTCCTTTCCCCTTTCCTGGCTAGCCTGGAGCTTCTCTGTAGACCAAGAACTCACAGGGTCTGACCTCTACTTTTTGAGTGCTGAGATTAAAGGCATGTGCCACTATGCCAGCCCCCACCACCCATACCACACTTTTTTTTTTTTAAATATAGGATATTGTCATATAGCCCAGGCAGGCCTGAAACTTTCTATCCTTCTGTTTGAGCCTACCAAATTCTGGGGTTCTAGGCATGTGCCACTATTCCTAGCTAAGATTCCTTTTTTCTCTCAAGGCCTTGAGTATGTTAAGGACACTCTACCATTGAGAGTCTACCAGGAGAAATCCTACAGTGTCCACTCACAGAATGAGCAAGGGACTTCATTGTCCATCTCCCTCCTGACTACCATCCTGCACCTAAACACACCTGCATTCCTAGACCTAACTTTGCAATGTCCTTTTACAGGGAAAAAAATGAAGGTTTTACCTCTTGCCCTCCAAGGCTGTTGGTTCCATGACAACATGTTTAGGCACAGGATGGTAGGCACATAGTGAGTTCTAGGACAGCCAAGGATATATAATGAGTGTCTCAAAGGAGGACCCCTGCTTAGACTCCTAGCAATCGGGAATAAGTAACCTGAACTGACCATCTCCTATGACCAGATTGGCCCAATTGTCATCAGAGAGGCACCATCCAGCAACTGATGGAGGCATATGCAGAGACCCACAGCCAAACATTAGGCAGAGTCTGGGAATCCAGAGGGGGAAGAGAAAAAAGGCGCGTAGGAGCCAGAGATGTCAAGGACGCCACAGGAAGGCTCACACAATCGACTAACCTGGGCTCACAAGGGCTCTCAGAGACTGAACTGACAACCAGGGAGCCTACATGAGACTGACCTAGGCCCTCTGAATGTATGCTACAGTTGTGTAGCTTGGTCTTCTTGTGGGACTCCTAATAGCAGGAGCAGAGGCTGTCTCTGGCTCTTTCACTGGCTTTTGGGACCCTACTCCTTATACTGGGTCACCTTGCCCAGCCTTAATACATGGTGGGGGCGGGGAAGTGGTATTGCTTAGTTTTACTGCAACTTGCTAGGCTATGTTTTATTGATACTCATGGGAGACCTGCCTTTTCCTGGATGGAGTTGGAAGAGGAGGGGATGGGGGTGGAAGTGGGGTAGAGGTGTAGAGGGGAGGGATGAGGAGCAACTGCGGCTGGGATGTAAAATAAATAGATGAATAAAATTAAACAAACCTCTTGGAAGGAGTCTGTCTGCAGAGACTGATGGACAGACTGGAGTCCAGTACTGTGGAGAGCTAAGAATGTCATCAGGTAGCATCTTGGACCTTTAAAAGTTTTCCCCCATCTCAACGTATCTACCTGTCTGGTGTGCCCACCAATGTATTTTAAACTTGCCTTGATTTATGACTTTCTTTGTTCTGTAACACTGAAAAAGCCCCATGAAACTGCTTTCATGTTGGAACATGGAATTTTGGGGTAACCTAAGCCTGTATTCCAGGCTCATGGTCACTCATAAATGCTCCAGAATAAACTATGTTTTATTCCTTAAAAAAAAAAAATGAAAAACTAAGTCAGCACAGCTGCTTGTTTGACTGTCAGATTCCCTATCTGTACCATCTGTATGTGAGACAAAGAGTGCCAACTGCTACACCTGGAGGGCTCACCAAGCCATTGTGCATGAAGCAGTAAGCATGAGGCCCTGCACTGGTAAATGAGGGTTTAGCTATTAGTGGGTATTACAAGGCCTGACCCACAGGAAACAACAAGAAATACCAGTTCTTGCTAATCTGAGATGAGAGCCCGACAAGGCATTCAGTTTGTGACTTGCTGGGAAACCGTTAAAAGTCACTTTCTGGTCTTTGTTTCTTCCCTTGGAGAATGGGGTTCAGCAAGCAGCCGTCTCATTCCCAGAGGAACAAAGGGCTCAGAGGAACAGAATATGCTACATAAAGAGACATTTTGAGAAAGGGACCCGAGCCCAAACACATTTATTTCTTTCATATGTGACTTATATACACACATAGCCAGAACCAGGTGGTGGTGGTGCACATCTTTAATCCCAGCACTCGGGAGGCAGAGGCAGGTGAATTTCTGTGAGTTCGAGGCCAGCCTGGTCTACAAGTGCTAGTTCCAGGACAGGCTCCAAAGCTACAGAGATACCCTGTCTTGAAAAACAAAACAAAACAGATAAAAAATACAAGGCTCAGTTGATTAGCGCTCCTGATAACTTGAACTTGACTCTCAGGACATGTGATGGAAGGAGAGAACTGACTCCAGCTGTGATGTGGGGTGCTTCCCCTCACACTCCTTCACACACACACACACACACACACACACCCCTTCAGCACACCCCTTCAGGATCTAGGAACATTTAGATTTCAGATTTTTGAGTTAGGAATGCTCAGTCTATTTGATAAATAAGTCAAAACCTGTCAACTGGCCAGGGAGTGAACGAGTGAGGAGGGCCTTCAGGATACAGTTGACAGGTCGTTTCCACCTGTCCTCCACTCCTTTTTAAATGAAAAATAAAAAGTACTTAGAGCTGAGCATGGTTGTGTATGGTTGTGTGTGATATCCCAGCACCTGGAAGGCTGAGGCTAGCCTACGCTACAAGGCAAGATCCTGTCTCAACTACCCTTATGCTAACCAAAAAAAAAAAAAAAAGAGAAAGAATAAAAATTAGAGTCTTGGGATATGATCCTCAGCACTGAGATAGAAGGTGGATGGCTAGATAGGCAGACAGGTAGATATAGACATAGATCTATGGAACACCAATAAGTGTGGCACAGTCATTGCTCTATGTTTTATTTTTAAATTTTACGTATTGTTTCATTTTTAATGTGATAGAGATTGAATCCAGGGATGGGCAGTCTACCACTGAATGACAATCACAGCCCTTGTCATTCTTAGTGAAGCCTATGATCAGTGTCGTGGAATTATTACTGCACTGTAGTCAAATGCTTATGAAGTGGCCAAGGTAATGACATTCTGTTCTGTGTGGTGGTTTGAATAAGAATGGCTCCCACAGGCTCATATATTTGAATGCTCAGTCATCAGGGAGTAGCTCTATTTAAGAAGAATTAGGAGGTGTGTCCTTGTTGGAAGAAGTGTATCCCTGAGGGTGGGCTTGAACATTTCAAAAGCCCATACCCAGCCCAGCCTCCCTCTCTTTTTTCTCTCTTTCTCTGGACCAGCATGTAATTCTCAGTCACTGCCCCAAAGCTATGAGCTTCACCACACTCCTGCCATGCCCCCATCATGATGACAATGGACTAACCCTCTGAAACTGTAAGCCAGCCCCCAATTAAATGCTTTCCTTTATAAGAGTTGCCATGGTCATGGTGTCTCTCACAGCAATAGAACAGTGACTAAGGCATCATTATCTTACCCTGGCTCCATTTTTGTGTCTGCTCAGGAAATTTTCAGTCCCTAAACCCCCTGAACAGTCATATCCACCTTGGCAATACATTCACATCCCATTCGGGACTTTTCATGACCCTGACTATGGCCCAGATGATAACCAAAATAGCTGCTGAATTTATAGCTAACTCAAATGTTACCAGGTTTCCCCGACCTACACCTGACAGTGGTGCAAGTTCGAGTTTTGCTGTTAAAAATCTCTGTACTTTTGAGCTTTAGTGTCGAGAGTTCTCTAGGGCAAGAACCTGCTCTTGTAGCTAGCTAATAGCAGAGTCTAATTTGGCCTTACACTCTTGGTAGTCTGGAACTTTCTCACCTGGACTATAATATTTACACATGCCACACACTTCAGCTGTTTCCTCATTTAACACCCCCCACTATTCCTATGCTGCTGGCATTATTCTTCATGCTCATTTTATATGAAAGAGGCTCAGAAAGACCTTCCCAAGCTCACAGAGCTAGCAAGTGGTAGCTTTGGGATCTGAACCCAGGCAAACTGGCTTTGTTAAATTAGGACAGAAAGAAAAAAATTAAAGGAACATAGGAATGGAAAAGAGCCCGGAAATCTGGTGGAATTTTTATGCCAGCTGGGAGTCAAGATTCCCAGTATATGGTGCTGGAGAGATGACTCAGTGGCTGTTGCTCTTTCAGAACTCCTGGGTTTGGTTGCTGATACATGGTGGTTCACAACCACCTGTTAACTCCATTTCCAGGAGATCAGGATTCAGGATGCTCTCTTCTGACCTCCGTGGGTGCTACATGCACATGGTTCATAGACATACAAATAAACAGAACATTCATAAAATAAATAAAATAAAATAAACCTAGCATTTAAAAATTCCAATACAATTATTATCAATATTTGCTATGGAGGTTGAGTACCAAAAAACAATATTTCTTTCACATAGAGACACTTCAAATAAATGTTAAGTTAGAGATGAATCATGCTTAAGGCCTAAGCATCTGTGGCTGCTCTCCTTTCCTAGATGTTAACCTGCAACTTTCGAGGACTCTCACAAGAAAAACCACCTACAGGAAAGACATATTTCAACCCCTCTATGGAACCCTTCTGTTCCATGTTTTATCTTAACTAATTACAGTTTTGTCCCCAGAGCCACCCTGTAATCTCACTCACTGAAAAGGAGAAAGGATAGACGAGAGAGCAGAGATGAATCTTAGAAACCCACTGAGCAATGGGATCCCCAAAGCCTCCAAAATCCTCTCCTTAGCTGCGGCTGAGACACTTTCAACTCTCCCCTGAGAAGCTTTCACCCACCCTTGAAAGTGTCTTATTCTCTCTTTTTTTTTTAAAAAATATTTATTTATTTATTATGTATACAATATTCTGTCTGTGTGTATGCCTACAGGCCAGAAGAAGGCACCAGACCCCATTAAAGATGGTTGTGAGCCACCATGTGGTTGCTGGGAATTGAACTCAGGACCTTTGGAAGAGCAGGCAATGCTCTTAACCTCTGAGCCATCTCTCCAGCCCTTATTCTCTCTCTATAAGTCCTTTCTCTCTCAGTTAACTCCTCTCCTAGTAGCTCAGTTAAAAGTTCTTCCTATTCAGGAAGAGCCCTGGCTGGCCTAGAACTCACTATATAGACCAGGCTGGCCTCAAACTCACAGAGATCAGCCTGCCTTTGCCTCCTGTATGCTGGGATAAAAGGCCTTGTGCCACCACTGCCCAACAAAGATACCATTTAAAAAAATATTTATCTTATTTTGTGTGCATGAAGGGTGTCAGTTCCAGTTCCCTCAACCGCAGAGCCGTCTCTCCAGCCCTAATGCACCACGTGAGTCTGGGAACTCCATCTACTCCCTCCTTCTTTCCTAGTTAATATCCATTTCTTCTTCTTCTTCTTCTTCTTCTTCTTCTTCTTCTTCTTCTTCTTCTTCTTCTTCTTCTTCTTCTTCTTCTTCTTCTTCTTCTTCTTCTTTTGGTGTTTTTTTTTTTTTGGTTTTTCGAGACAGGGTTTTTCTGTAGCTTTGGAGCCTGTCCTGGAACTAGCTCTTGTAGACCAGGCTAGCCTTGAACTCACAGAGATCTGCCTGCCTCTGCCGAGTGCTGGGATTGCAGGCGTGCGCCACCACCGCCTGGCTTATATTTACTCATTTTATTTTATGAGTGTTGGCTACATGTCCACATGTGCACCACATGGGCGTTGGAAGTCCACAAAGGTCAGAAGAAGGCATTGGATCCCCTGGAACTGGAGTAACAGATGGCTGAGAGCCACCACATAGGTGCTGGAAATGAACCCAGGTCCTCTACAAGAGCAGCAAGTGCATTTAACCACCAAGACGTCTCTCCAGTTCCCACGTGGTAACATTTTTTTTCAAGGTAATAGAGTTTCTCTGTGTAACAGCCCTGGCTGTCCTGGAACTCAATTTGTAGACTAGAATGGCTTTGAACTCACAGAGATCTGGCTGCCTCTGCCTCCCAAGTTCTGGGATTAAAGGTGTGCTCTTCCATGCCTGGCTCTTAGATGATAATAAAAAAAAATTATTTTAAAAAACCTTGCAGGTGCCGGGCATTGGTGGCACACACCTTTAATCCCAGCACTTGGGAGGCAGATCTCTGTGAGTTCAAGGACAGCCTGGTCTACAAGAGCTAGCTCTAGGACAGGCTCCAAACGCTACAGAGAAACCCTGTGTCGGAAAAAAAAAAAAAAAAAAACAAAAACCTTGCAGGCTCTAATGACTCATGCCAGTAATCTCAGCATTGAGGAGGCCAGAGAACTAAAACTGACATGAGTTTGGGCCAGACTGATCTATGTAGCAAGATCCTGTTTCAAAAATACCAATAAACCAAATAAGGTTTTTTTTGTTGTTTTTTTTTTTTTGTTTTTTCGAGACAGGGTTTCTCTGTGGCTTTGGAGCCTTTCCTGGAACTAGCTCTTGTAGACCAGGCTGGTCTCGAACTCACAGAGATCCACCTGCCTCTGCCTCCCGAGTGCTGGGATTAAAGGCGTGTGCCACCACCGCCTGGCCGAAATAAGTATTTTTTAACAATGTTGTCAGGTGTCCATGCCGATCCTTTCTGTATTTATTCTGAAAATTCATGAGCCTTACTTGCTCCACGGCTCAGCAGCAAGACTTACTCCTGTTCCCTCATCCCTGAAGATGTGACTGTCATGACTGTGCTGGTCAGCAGAAGGCAGAGCACACAGGGGACTGAGAAGCGCTGTGTGGGCAAAGGAGACTGTGGAAACCCTGAAGGCTCCCAGCACCTGGGACCTGTACATTCCCCGCTGGGTCCCTCATAGCCGTCCCCTCTCAACCTGTTGCTGCTCATTGGGTTAAATGGAGGCATAAAAGCATATCAGGCTTTCACAGGAAAAGCCAGGAGCAAAGAGATGGAAAAGAGAGGGACCAGGCCATTGGGAAGGGGCTACATGGAGCTGTCCCTCTGCACCTCCTACACACACACACACACACACACACACACACACACACACACACACACACACACACACACCGGCCCTCTGCACCTCCTGCACACACACAATACACACATATGCATACATACACACACACACACACCCCGGCCCTCTGCATCTCCTACACACACACGCATACACACATGCATACATATGCATACACACACACACACTAGCCCTGGTTGTGGACAGACTGATTCTGTCCCCCTCCCTCAGGACTAGTTAGTTAGGACTTCAGAGGCCTCAGGACATCCTTCTGGCCTGATTCCAGAAAACCACTTGTTACTGGAGGAGGAGGGCAGAGCAGGCCCTGCCAATTCCAATAGAAGCCACAAAGTTATTCTAAGACAGCTTTTTTGCTTTATTCAAAAGCGAAGATCTGGACACAAACCCTAAAATAGTCCGTGTTGACCAAAGAGGACACAGATCTGTAGTGAGAAGATGGTGCCACTTAGAGGAGGAAGAGGCACCCTGACCTCTGAGCCTTTGACCTCAGATGGGAGGAAAGAGCCTGGACGGCCTAAACCAGGCCCCAGGTCTGTGTCCAAATTCACCTCTGAGCCACTTCCCCATCAGAACCCAAACTTGTAAAGATTTGAGCAAACACTAAGTTTCTAACAGCTCAAGTTATGATCCCTAGGATTACCCCATCTCAACTTACAGGGCTCAAGGCAGCCAAAAGAATTTATTGTTGCTAAGCATGGAAGCACCCACCCGTGATGCTAGCATCCAGGAGGCTAGGGCAGGAGGATGCCCAGTTGCAGGTTCACCTTGGTTACATGTAACGCTTTGACTCAAAAAGTCAAGTGTATGTATCACATATCGGTACCTATGTTTTATCTGTCTATCTGCCTGTCTGTCTTGTTGGAGTCAAACGCATTCATTAGGTACATACATGTACATTCCTATAAACCCAGCATGAGGACTACAAGTTCAAGGATATCCTGAGCTAGATAAGGAGACCTCGTCTGAATATGAGGGCAATATTATTTGTTCCAGCTGTCCTCTGAAGACAGAGCCCTGTCTCACAGCCTTGAAGGAACCTAATTTTATAACCACCGCTTAACCAAACCCCAAAGGGTTTCACATGAACCAACACTTCCTTTCTAGTTTTTGAATTGGCGCTCACTACATGCCTCTTCCCGATTCCCTCGCTCTACTCTGTAGAAACCAGAGCTGAGTTCAGTTCATCCTGGACTACTTTCCGTATTGCAATAATTTATTAATGATTCAGATCTGCTCCTATTAGGAATGAGATGTGACTAAGTGATAAACCATTTCCCCGGAATCTCTGAGGTTCTGGGTTTGAGTTCCAGTACAGTGAAAACAAACAAAATCTATCAGACTGTTCTAAGTAGTGTCTGCTATTTATGTATTTATCTATTTATTTACTTATCTATCTATTTATTTATGGGGTGCACATGTGGCCATCGGAGGACAAGTTGCATGGGTCAGTTTTCTCCTTACATCACATAGGCTCTGGGGATCAAACTCAGGTCATTAGGCATGACAGCAAGCACCTTTGCCCACTGAGTCATCTTCTGTGTTGTCCCTGTGCCTGCAGCTTTCACAGCCAACGTTGCTAATTGTGTCAGAATGCTTGATTTTCAGCTGGTAGGAGGCTCCATCCAGACTGGAGTGAGGGTCCCTTTTCCTTCCTATGACCTCCACTGCTTACCAGTCTCTGTACCCTGCCTCAGAATGAACAGCAGCAGAAACCGTCTCTGAGTTTATGAGCAGTCTGTCGGCAGTGCCGGCACCGCTGTGTAGTTGAGAGGCCGTGGACTGGCCTGCTTCTGGAGAGAACTAGGCTGGGCAAGGTCTCCACTTCATGGGAATCCCTTTGATTAAATGGCCAGCTGCGTATACCTATAATTCCAGTACTAGAGAGGCAGAGGTGTGAGGAGGAAAGTGTGTGCGGTTTGATCTGTAATTATCCAAGTGCTCAGCCCAAACTAGGTTCACTCGTCATAGCTCAACACTCAGCACACTATTCTGAATTGTCTGTTGATGGGAGCTGCCATCCACAAACTTCAGAAATGGAGAGCTGCGTTAGAGGGGCCCAGTTGGCTGCTGTGTCCTGTGCTGGCCAGATTTCCTCTCAAAGTTCGTTGCTTTTGTGTCGGAGGTCACTTGTTTCATATTCATTCCTATTCAAATAGTGGTGCGGTGGCTCCCTCTCTCTTTTCCCCACCATTTGAGCACGAATTGGTGGCACCTCAGAAGCCAAGCTGTTTGTGTCCTTTGACCAGTCAGGGTGATAAGGGCCTTTATGTGGCCTGCGCTATAATCCCTTCCGCCACCTGCACATCCACGCTGCTGTACTTTGCGGACAGTGACAGAGGCAAACTAGACTATGTGACTTACTGCTAAGAAACAGAATAAGGCATACATGATGGCTCTTCAGGCATGGAAGACTGGCTTGCAAGGGTGACTGTTACATAATAGCACGCTTGGCGGATTTGGTGGGGCCTAAAAGCCCAGCCTGGAGAGTGAGGTAGGGGTGTGACTTGTAAGGGTCAAGGGTAGCCTGGGCCGTATAGTGAGATCTTGTCTTAAAAGAAGGAGGAAGAGGAAGCCTGCTTGATTCCTCTCTTGCCCCGTGGGGGCTCTGCCTGCCCCACCTGATGTCAGCCTTCATGCGGTGACACAGCTAGAGGCTGTCCACCGGGTATCGACACTGTTCTGTTGGATATCCTAGCCATTAGTAGTCATGAGTTAAATAATCTTCTTTTCGTTTATTTGGAAAACAAAAAAAGGTTTTCTGTTTTGTTTTTGAGACAGGGTCTCTCTGTGTAGCCCTGGATGTCGTAGACCAGGCTGGTCTTGAACTCAGAGATCTGTCTGTCTCTGTCTCCCCGTTGCTTTACCCCATTGGAATAAAGGCATATCCAGCACACCTGGGTAATTTTTTTTAAATGAAGTTGCGTTGTACCTAGTCCGGGCCTTGAACTATATCTTCCTGCCTCAGCTTCCTGAGTGCTAAAATTTTGATTGTTTTTTACTATTCTCTGATTAAACTCTTTTTAAAATTAAAATATCCAGTCTCTGATTTTGTTTTGTTTTGTTTTTAAGAAAGGGTTTCTCTGGGTAGCTCTGTCTGTTCTGGAACTCGCTTTGTAGACCAGGCTGGCCTTGAACTCACAGAGATCCTCCTGCCTCTGCCTCAGGAGTGCTGGGATTAAAGGCACATGCTACCACTGTCCAGCTTTATATATATATAAAACAGAAAATGAACTGAGAACTGACCGGTAGAGCCTGGAGGGATGGCTCAGCAGTTAAGAGCATGTGATGCTCCTGTAGAGGACCCGGGCTTGATTCCTAGCGCCTACCTGACAGACAGCTCACAGCTGTCTATAACTCTAGCTCCAGGGAATTTTATGGCATCTTCTGACCTCTGAGGGCAGCAGGCACACACATACATGCAGGCAAACCACTCAAACACAGAAAATAAAGATAAATAAACTTTAAAACCCAAAAATGTCTGATCAAGTCAATGGGGACTGAAGGCCTCCCGCTTCCGCTGAGTGAGTGAGGAAGCAGATCTTGCCCAGGTCTGAATCTTAAGCTGACTACAGGATCACCTCCCTCCCCCTCCACCAAGCTCTAGAACTCTGACTGACAGGTTTGTGAGACTGTGAAGGACTGGGAACCAGAACCACATCCCCATGCCCAGACCCCTAACCCATAAATATATATGGTTTAATTCCCAGCACTAGAAAAATAAAAAATAAAAAAATTCTGTTTTTTGTTTGTTTTCATTATTCTTAAATAGGGGATCCCACTGTATTGTCCAGGCTGACTCAGAATATACAATCCTCCTGCCTCTGTTTTCTCCAAAGAAATATCTTCTGATCTTTCATTTCATCCATCATTATCGATCATACTGCTTTAGTTAATATTTATTTATTTATTTTTGGTCTTTTTGACACAGAGTCTCTCTGTTATGCAGCTCTGGCTGTCCTGGAACTTTCTATGTAGACTAGTCTGGCCTCGAACTTCCAAGTGCTAGGATTAAAGGCATGTGCTACCATGACTAGCTTTATTTATTTTATTCTTAACATTATTCACTTACTCAGTAAATATCTATTAAGCATTTACTATATTCAGGTAGCTAAGAGATGATAGTGGACTAAACAGCCACTCAATAAATATATTGCAATATAATGTGGCAGATGCATAACAATATCCTCTTAATGAGTAAACAGGAATTGTAGCATGACAGGACTTCCTTCCGGTTTTGCTTAAATGCTTCTTGATGTAGCTTCTCTTACCCAAGGTATTTAAAAATACACAGTGTGGTGAGATTCTTATCTGCCTGCTCTCTTGTAATATTGCCCTACTGTTCATGAAAACTCCAGAAAGAATGAAGCGTCTCTCTAGTCACTGCTGCGTGTGTGGCTTCTAGACTATTTCCTATGACACCACAGGGACTCAGGAAAGATTTGTTAAATAATAAATGTTCATTTTCCCCAAACAAAACCCTCCAAAATGGCTTTTTAGGACAGAGAGACTAGGATAAGGGTGTGCAGAGCTAGTAAGAACATTCCATGTTGGGATTATAGTGGGTGAATTTCATAATTTAAGTGTGTTTTGCAAGAGCTGGGAGGAGGGTGTATTTAGGACGCGGAGGATAGACCAAAGCCTGGAGAGTCTTTTGTGATTCTGTAGTCAGGGCATTTTAATAGTCAGAAAAGGAAAAAGAGTATGTCCAGATGACAGACCTGGCTGTTGGCCCTGCCCTGCGGAGCGGCCTCCTCTCTTAAGTGGCTAGTAGCACCAACTCTCAGGGTCATGGGTGCGGGGATGGGGGAACTCAGGAGTGGTGCACGCCTTTAATCCCAGGACTGAGGAGGCAGAGGCAGGTGGATCCCTGTAAGGCTAGCTTTGGCCTACATATCAAGCTCCAGGCCAGCCAAGGCTACATATTGAATGTCAAGTTGCAGAAAAAACAAACAAAAATAGCCAGCATCCATCAGGTGTAGTGGTACAAGCCTTTAATTCCAACACTTGGGAGTCAGAGTAGAAAGGTTAGAATTCAAGGTCAGCCTGGATGCACAGGGCACAGCCTGTGGCCTGTAAGGTGTTCAGCAATTAGAGTGTCCACACAAGATTTGTCTTTCGAATATGCTCAATTTATTCACACAAGCCTTCCTTATAATATCATGCTGATATAAAAGTTAAACAGACATCCTAGCAACTGGGGAACAGTTGTTTAAGCAGAAATGCTGCTGCAGGGTTCCCCTGGGGAATTTTCTCTGGTGAGGGTGCTTCGAAAACTTGCAGGCCAAGTTCTTCAGCTGTGACAGTCTGAGAGGATGGCCCTGATGGAGGTTCAGAAGGTCCTTGAGAGGTAAGCCAGTGGTTAACACTGACAGCTCAGGGACAGTGCCAGGAAGTTCGGGGGTCACTGAGTCCTGAGTCATGCAGTCTCAAGTCCTCTAGGAGAGGGCTATCAACACAGAGAGGCTAGAGAAACGGTGTCTGGGGTACACAGCAGTGCAATCCTAGAAACCTTTCCCCAAGTTCCAATTTTTTAAATTATCTCACTGGGCAGTAACCTTGTACTATTAGGGCTCACAGGACAGCTTAGGGTTGGTTCACTAGTATGTCAATTCCGCCTTGGGGTTAGTTTGTTAGCATATTAATGTCTATCCTGCTGCAGGCTGCTGTCTGAGCTGCTGGGTGGCCTGTCAGGGGCCTGCTTCGGAGGCCTAGCTCCTGGTGGCAAACTTCTATCTCACATACATTATATTATTCCAAGTCACACAAAATGATTTTTGAATCTCACGAAATTGTTTTTAAGTTATATTCCTTACATTCCATCCCCTCGATACCATCTTGTGCTATGTAGTCTTGGTCAAGGCAAGTATCAGAGCATTCGGATATGCAGGGTGGTGGAGGCGCACACCTTTAATCCCAGCACTATGGAGACAGAGGCAGGTGGATCTCTGTGAGTTCAAGGCCAGCGTGGTCTACAGAGCGAGTGCCGGGATAGCCAGGGCTACACAGGGAAACCTTGTCTCAGAAAAAAAGAAAGAAAGAAAACAAAAACCAAATGTGTCAGTCCTTCTAGACCAAAACTGTTTTCCATCAATGGTAAATTTTTCCGTTTATTTTGGACAAGCTTGCAATACCATTTGCTAAGGCCCAAGAGTCAGTGTGTACGTATATCATCTTGTGGCCTTCCTTTAAGGATAGCTGGAGAGCCCTCCTTGCTGCTGGGTTTCTGCTTGCCCTACAGATCTGAATGTGTCATCCTCTGTGGTGTGGCTGACTTCCAGACAACCACATTGCTTCTCTCTGAGGCAGAGCCATCTCTGAACCAGGCATTTTGTAGGTCTGAGCTGTAAGGGGACCCCCAAGACTCTAAAGGGGATGAGTGTTCCTCCTTAGTCTCCACTTCTGTGGGGAGATCTCTACAACGGAAAGTTCTTCAGTCAGGTTGTATATTTCTCCACCCTGTCTGAGTTCCCTTGCTTGGATGTAGTTGGCATTTTTTTTTTTACTCCTTGCTCTTTGGGGGGCATGCCACCCAGCTCCCAAATAAATACAGAGTTATTCTTACTCATGAAGGCCCAGCCTTTGCTTGACTTGTTTCTAACCAGCTTTTCTTAATTTATCTCATCTACCTTTTGCCTGTGGGCTTTTATCTTTCTCTATTCTATATCGCTTTCTTTCCTTCTTATTCTGTAGCTGGCTGTGTGCCTGGCCCCTGATGTCCTCTCTCCTCCTTTTCTCTCTCCTCTCTCTTCTTTTTCTCCTTTTATTTATTCTCTCTGCCTGCCAGCCCTGCCTATCCCTCTCCTGCCTAGCTATTGGCCGTTCAGCTCTTTACTAGACCAGAAGAATATTTTAGACAGGCACAGTAACACAGCTCTGTTTCTCAGTCAATAGAACCCATCCTTAGGGGAGACGTCAGATGTACTTTATAACCTCTATGATATCTTGGTCAGAGACCATACCAGATCCTTAACTCTTAAGCTACAGAACCCATCTTCACGGTCACATGTGCTTTGCAAAAGAGTTTCAATTATGACTCCTGGTACACCAGGAAATTGTATTATACCAGGAAACTGTTTCCAAACTATACTGTGTTTAGATATACTTACAATAAAATGCCTGGCAACACACTCTCTAGAAGTTGACCCAGCACCAACTCCGTTGGCTGAACTGAGTTTTCCTTCTTGTCTCACTTGGATTGTTTCCCTGACAGCTGTGATGCTTGCAGGAGCCTCCCACAGGATAAGATTTCATTCTGCATTTTAATTTCTGATAATAGACTTTAAGCAATGTCTGAACTAGTTTTATATCCTTTTTTTTTTTTTGGTTTTTTGAGACAGAGTTTCTCTGTAGCTTTAGAGCCTGTCCTAGAACTCACTCTTGTAGACCAGGCTGGTCTCGAACTCACAGAGATCCGCCTGCCTCTGCCTCCCGAGTGTTGGGATTAGCCGTGCGCCACCACCGCCAAGCTAGTTTTATATCCTTGTGGGAGTCTCTAGTAGTCATATTGTCTTCCTTCCCAAGTGAAGGTATGTTATTACTGTGATATTTCTGAAATAGGTAGCAGTCAGGGATGTTTGTCTGTTTCCTATTTCATATACCATGTATAAAACTGCAAGCAATTTATACATTTTAATATTTTGCTTAGGAGTTTCCTATTGTAGGAGGCCACCTGTTTGCTCCCAGCTGCTCAGCCCTGAAATAACCACACAGAAACTGTATTAATTAAATCACTGCTTGGCCTATTAGCTCTAGCTTCTTACTGGCTACCTCTTACATCTTAATTTAACCCATTTCTATTAATCTGTGTATCACCATGTGGCTGTGGCTTACCAGCAACTTTCCTCCAGCAGCGTCCTTCTCTGGAGGGGCTGCTTGGCTTCTTCTTGACTCTGCCTTCTTTCTCCCAGCATTCAGTTTTAGTTTTCCCCACCTAGCTCTACTTTGCCCTATCACAGGCCAAGCCAGCTTTTTTATTCATTAACTAATAAAAGCAACACGTAGACAGAAGGACTTTCCACACCAGTTCCCCATTTATTCTGACTGCCTATGGCATTGGCATCTCGCTGAGCGAATGTAGCTGTGAGAGCACCACACATTAATTCAAGGAAAAGCTCCCATTCCTCTGCCTTTCTCATGGCTACAGTTCTGAGTTAAAGGGTGTGCTACAATTGCTATTCATGGCAGTGCTTCATCTCTATTAACTATTATAGTTTGTCCTTCTTCCTAGGTTTTAAGTAACCAGTCTACATCAGTCATTCCTTGCTATGGAACAATCTTTGAACACTGTGAATATATATTACTCTCATTGGTTAATAAAGAACTGACTGGCCTATAGCTGGGCAGAAAGAGATTGGGTGGGAGTTGCTGGTAATGTCTAGAATGAGAAGGGAGGGGAAAGAAAGGAGGCTTTAGGAGAGATATGGTCTGAACATTCACATACATGGACATTCATCAGCCTATGAAGCTGTTTCGTGTTTTGTTCTGCCCTTAGGCCCATTCCCCTTCTTTGGCACACTCATTATCATCTCTTGTCCCTTTCCCACAGCCACTGATCTCCTTCCACTTCCCAAAGAGTGCTCCTTCTGTTTTCATGTCTTTTTTCTGTGTGTGACTTACAGAAACCCGGATACCTTACACCAGTGGCTTCACCACTGAAGAAAATGTCTTTCCCATATCAGCAACCAGCTACCTGTGTATCCTCAGGGATGAGTGGGGTCTCAGGAGCCCCTCCTCCCTTCTTGTTTTTTGAAACAATTTCTTATAGCCAAGGCTGATCCTAAACTCCTGATCCTCCCACTTCAACCTCCCAAATCCTGGGATCACAGGCATGTGCCACTTTACCTAGGTGGGTAATTGATAAACAACTTTTTTTTTTCTTTTGGGAGGGTCTTTCGAGACAGAGTTTTTCTGCCTGGCTGTCCTGGAACTAGCTCTTGTAGATCAGTCTGGCCTCATACTCACAGAGATCTGCCTGCCTCTGCCTCTTGAATGCTAGGATTAAAGTTGTGCGCCACCACCACCCGGCTCTGGCTGTGTGTATAATGCACATATGAAAGAAATGAATGTGTTTGGGCTTGGGTCCCTTTCCCAGGATGTCTCTTTATGTAGCATTTTCTGTTCCTTTGAGCCATTTGTTCCTCTGGAAAGTAGATGGCTGCTTGCTGAACCCCATTCTCCAAGGGAAGAAATGAAGACCAGAAAGTGACTTTCAAGGGTTTCCCAGCAAGTTACAAACTGAGCACCTTGTCGGGCTCTCATCTCAGATTAGCAAGAACTGGTATTTCTTGTTGTTTCCTGTGGGTCAGGCCTTGTAATACCTATACCCTGCAAACTTTTTTTTTTTAATTACTAGAGATTGGACCTAGAGCTTCATGCTTGCTAAGCAAGTGCTCTACCTCTAAGCTATTTTCTTATCTCTGTGTATATGAAGTGCAGATACCTGAGCAGTCAAGAAGAGATTGTCAGATCTTCTGGATCTGAAATTACACATTGTTGTGTGTCATGTGATATGGGTGCTGGAACTAAACAAGGGCCTTGTTCAAGACCAGTACTCACTTTTAACTTCTGAGCTATCTCATTCCAGGGCACTGGATCTCCTGGAACTGGAATTATGGCTAGTTATGAGCCACCAAGGGGGTGCCTGGACTAGAACCTGGGTCTTCTACAAAAGCAAGGGTTCTTAACCCTTGAGTCTCTCTCCAGCTTCATCCCCAGCCTTTTTTGAGACAGAGTCTTATGTAGTCCCAGATGACCTGGGCCTCTGACCCTTCTATCTCTACTTTCCAAGTAGCACAGCCACATCAAGGCTGTAGCAGGGCATGGTAGTGCACACCACTAATCCCAACACTTATTCTCTGAGTTTGAGGCCAGCTTGGTCTACATAGAGAGTTCTAGGTCAGCTAAGGCTACATGGTTAGACTGTCTCTAAATAAGTAAATTAAAAACAAACAAAAAGAACCGCAAAACCAAGCCCGCACCACCACATCTTCCTGCAGCACTGTTTCCATGACAGTTAAATTCCACTGTGAGTTTCAGAGGGAACGGCCATAGCAGGCTAGCACTACAGCCTCAGTTTAAGTCAGCAGCTTTAAGGGGCTCAAGACCCAAGAACCCTGAAAATCTAAGAGTGAAGCACTTAGGGCAAAGATGTAGTGGAGAGCAACTTTAAACACCCCTGAGTCAAGCTAAGAGGTCGTGTGAAGGAAACACCCAGCTGGCCGTGATTACACCTGTAATCCCAACTGACTTTGAGTTTGAGGCTAGCCTGAGCTACATCGTCAGGTGCTGAGTCCTTGCATGACACAGGGACACACCTGACTGAGGCATCAAGGGAATGAAGTAAGGACCAACACAATGGATACACAGAAAAGCTGGCTTGGGGTAGGCTGGGCTCTGACGGAGAAGCTGCAGGACCCTTAAAGCTCAGTATGATTATTCTATAGAGTTCAACAGACACTTTATTGCACATAGCTGGACCAGGAGGCACCTTGTGGTACTGAGGCAGCACACTCAGTACTTGCAGCTGAACTCCTGTGCCTTTAGAGTTCAGCAAAGGACGTCAGACTCCCCAGGACTGGAGTTACACTATGATGACTATTATCCACCACATGGATGCTGGGGGCTGAACCAGGGTCCCCTGCAAGAGGCACAAGTGCTCTCTGTCTCTCCAGGATTTCTCTGTGTAACAGTCCTGGCTGTCCAGGAATTTGCTCTGTAGACCAGGCTGGCCTTGAACTCACAGAGATCTGCCTCTGCCTCCCAAGTGCTGGGATTAAGGACATGCATCCCATGTCTGATTGTGTTTAATATTCCTGACACATGCAGGTCAAGGTGGCAGACAGGACCTGGGTGTGGGTGGTGTCTTCGTTTCTGTTGCTGGGAACAGACAGCATGACCATGACAACTCTTTTTATTTTATTTTTATTTTTTTATTGATGTTATTGAGCTCTACATTTTTCTCTGTTCCCTGCCTCTCCTCTCCCCCCTTCAGCCCTCTCCCAAGTTCCCCATGCTCCCAATTTACACAGGAGATCTTGTCTTTTACTACTTCCCATGTAGATTAGATCTATGTAAGTCTCTCTTAGGGTCCTCATTGTTGTCTAGGTTCTCTGGGATTGAGAGTGTAGGCTGGTTTTCTTTGCTTTATGTTTAAAAACCACTTACGAGTGAGTACATGTGATAATTGTCTTTCTAGGTCTGGGTTACCTCACTCAAAATGATGTTTTCTAGCTCAATCCTTTTGCCTGCAAATTTCAAGATGTCATTATTTTTCTCTGCCGTGTAGTGCTCCACTGTGTAAATGTACCACATTTTCCTTATCCATTCTTCGATTGAGGGGCATATGGGTTGTTTCCAGGTTCTGGCTATGACAAACAAAGCTGCTATGAACATAGTTGAGCATATGTCTTTGTGGCACGATTGAGCATCCTTTGGATCTATATCCAAAAGTGGTATTACTGGGTCTTGAGGAAGGTTCTTTCCTAATTTTCTGAAAAATTAAGATATCCAACGGAGCTGTACCAGCTTGCACTCCCACCAGCAATGGAGGAGTATTCCCTTTACCCCACAACCTCTCCAGCATAAGTTGTCATCAGTGTTTTTGATCTTGGCCATTCTTACAGGTGTAAGATGGAATCTCAGAGTTGTTTTGATTTGCATTTCTCTGATGACTAAGGATGTTGAA
>PVIU01006309.1:0-105702 GCA_004026605.1 Ondatra zibethicus | reverse complement strand
GCTTTTGCCCAGCGATCTTGTTTACTTCCAATTTCCACGAGGATCTATATATGTTTTTCTTTGGGTTCACCTTGCTATTTGGCTTCTCTAGGCTTGTAACTGTAGGCTTAATGTCCTTTGTTTATGGCTAGAGTTCACTAATGAGTGAGTACATGCCATATTCATCTTTTTGGGTCTGGGTTATCTCACTCAGGATAGTGTTTTCTATTTCCATCCATTTGCATGCAAAATTCAAGATGTCATTGTTTTTTACCACTGAGTAGTACTCTAACTCACTATTTTCTTTAGAGTCTTATTGTAAACTGTTGTTCAAGCTTTCTGTCAGCTTCTTTTCTTTGATCTCTGCTCCTAGGCAGTTTTTGTGTTCTTTTGACAACATCACTTGTCTTGCTCTGTCATGTTTCTACTGCCCCTCTGTGCATTAGGTAGGCCTATTCTTTCCACTCATTTGATGGAATAGCTGCCATGGTAGAGTTCTGTGAAATTAAACACTTTGCACAATCAAGCTAACAGTTGGGTAGATTATATTGTTTTTAGTTCCTGCTGGATACAATGTATAATTTCCATGTAGCTTCTTTAGTCAATTAATTAAATTCTAGAATACATTGCATATCAGGATGGACGTGAAAATGGTCACAAAGTAGCAGCTAACTGTCTAGTTCGTTTTCTATTTGTGTAATAAAGACTGTGATGAAAAGCATCTTGGGGAAGAAACTGTTTATTTGGCTTACATATCCAGCTATAGTCCTTCATTGAGGTAAGTCAAGACCTGGGAACTTGTCTTAGTTAGTTTTCTATGGCTGTGCCGAAACATTGTGACCAATAGCAATGTGAAGAAGAAGGGCTTTATTTGATTTACATATCCTCAGTCACAGTCCATTGAGGAAACCCAAGGCAGAAACTCAGATCAGACAGGAACCGGAGGCAGGAACTAAAACAGAAGCCGTGGAGGAATGCTGATTACTGACTTGCTCCCAGTGGCTTCTTGTACAACTCAGGATCACCTGCCTAGGGATGGCATCACACACAGTTGGCTGAGCCCTCTCTCATTAATCATTACTCAAGAAAACAACCCACGAACTTGTCTTCTGGCCATTGTGATGGAGGCATTTTCTCATTGGAGGTTCCCTCATTCAAGACAACTCTAGAGCCCATCAAGCTGACAGAAAACTAACCAACACATCAATCATATAAACTGGTGCTTTCCGAAGCACTAGTATCCTATAGAATTTAGTTTAATTTAGTGAGTTAATATGTGAGTTAGTAGCAATTATCAAAACAGTGTTGTATGGCATCCAGTTCCAAACTCAGTGGCATACAACAGTGAGCAATTTCTCCCGTGGGAGGCTGGGGAGATCTTAGTCGGTGCACATCTGCACTGTTTCGCTCTGTTTCACCTTTGCCTACTTCCGTAGCAGTCCCCAGGGCGTGTTCTCTCTGGGACAGTCAGGAATGCAAGGAAGTGGCAAACACACACACAACACAGGAAATGTTCCTGCTCAAAATACACTCATAGGAATTTCATTCTCCAAAGAAACCTGCATGTTCTAAATGCAACAACAAGATAGCGTCAACATTTGTCATATGTGCTCCAGTCTAGTATGTCTCTGTGTGTGTGTGTGTGTGTGTGTGTATGTACGTGCGTGTATGTGTATGTGTGTGTATGTACGTGAGTGTATGTGTGTGTGTGTTTGTGTGCACATGCATGTAGAAGACAGAGATCAACAATGGTGTCTTCCTCAATTTCTGTTTGGCCTAATTTTTGAAACTGGGTCTTCCCCTAACCTTCTAGCCCTTCAATTAAGCTAGACTGACTGGCAGGTTGGCAAGCCTCAAAGACCCTCCTATCTCTGCCCCCCCCCTGCAGCTGCACACTGCTGTCCTGGACTTTACATGGGTTCTGGGCATCTGAATTCAGGTCTGCATTGCTATGCAACAGGCATGTTATGATTGAGTCATCTCCTTGGCCTTGACTCTATACTCTATGTGGTGTTAGAGAGTGATGAACTTGAAGTTGCTGCTATGTTTGCTGAAGTTGGAGTTCAGTAGGAAAGTGTATATTTGTGCATGTATACTATAAAATACATGATGAGGGACCTCTTTGGAGAGCTGGAAATTCTTTTGTGTGCCCTAGTCTGGATTTCAGCACTTGAGCTAGCCTGGCATTGGGTAAAGGACTTCAGAGAGAACACCGTGTGCTCATGAAAAAAGGATCATATATACATATGAGAATTTTAATGGGGACTAGAGTGTCCACAAATTTCAATGGACTCTCCAGGGATTCTTAACACAAAAAGTCCAAGAACTGCTAATTTCGGACATTGTTTATAGGGAAAAAGCATTTTAGATCCAAGAAAAAAACCTTTCAAGCAACCTTTTGAAACTCAGCCCATCGGGAAGTAGTGTGATACAAATAGATCTTATCAGGACAAATCATACTCAAATACAATCTTATGATAATTTCTGTAAATATGCACTTTGCATTGAGCCTCAGGCCAAAATGAATGTTTTTCTTATACTTTTTGCCCACTCTTTGCTTCCCTAAAATTACCCAAGGTACCAAGGGACTGCAACATCAAATATTTCCCTGAAGTGATATAGCTAAGCTTAGATTTTCTTATTTTGCATCTAAAATAATATAAGTTCCTAAAACTCCCTTAATGTACAGAACCAATGAATCATAGAAAAAAAGAGAGGGAGGACGAACTGCTGTAAAGGCAGGGCAGACAGTGGTGGGATGTGGAAAAAAAATGCGTGTTTGAGGCTAAGAGACTTGGTGGGGAGTGATGCTGTTGATTTTAAGGACTTGCAAATAATTCTGAGCAAACTCAACTGTGACCCAAACCTTTAAAAGGTTGAAAAAGCAAAGTCTAATTCTGTGTGTTCTCGCTGAGAGTTCCCAGGGCTCCACAGTGCCTGATTCCAGCTGGAACTGGACATGGAAATACTTATACTTAAATAACACTGAGGAAGAAAGCCCTACAAACTGATCAAGGAGGATTGAAGAGCAGCTGAAAACACCAGGCGACTGTCTCACTTATTATTTTCATCTTCTGCCTCTCCCTCAGCCTTTTGGCAGAGGATTTTTTGTAAGACATTTTATCAGTCTTATGTCTCTTTGGTAAGAGAGAATTTAAATGTGCTTACCATGAAACAAATGTGTTAGCAAATCCTCAAGGTTTTAGTACCAGGAATACTACAGAAGAATTTCCAACAGAGGAGATTTCTCAGCCTTAGCTTAGGTGGATAATGAGTTTTCATAGCTGCATGGCTCAAGGTTCTTTTTCAGTGTTTGACAACTAAATGCAAAACTCTAGAATAACTTCTGAGTTATTTTGTCAGGGTGTGTCTGGTTTCCTTCTAAAACAACTTTCTTTTTTTTTTTTTTAAAAAAAAACTACCAAAATTATTTATATGGAGGTGGAGTGACTTTAGAAGGATTCTTGTCAGGGTCCACACTGTATGTTTCGTTTAGTGTCGTGCTATGCTGTTTATGAAATACAAGCCAGCTGACCATAGTTTCACAGATGGTAGTTTAGCATGCTTCAGAACCATAGAACATCTACAGAAGAATTTCCAACAGAGGAGATTTCTCAGCCTTAGCTTAGGTGGATAATGAGTTTTCATAGCTCCGTCTTCCTAACAGATATAACAACAGCAACAAAACAAGCCCTAAACAAACAAATTGGTTATGACCAATTCCTTATATGGCTTTTTAATCCCTCTCTCCAGGCATATTGGAGTAAGACTGTCAGATAAAAATTTTATTTACACATCATGGAAGAGAGGGCAACATAAAGATTGCAAAAGCCAGAGGATGGGAATCAATATTAAATTGTGTCATTACATAAATTTTCCAGTACATGTGATCAAACTTTAATAAGATAGCTTTTTAATGAAAGGGCTGTTGATTACCCAAAGTTGAAGGCTGATAAATAGCTTTATAAAGTTCTACTATATATTTTGAGACAAGAACTATGGCATTGAAATTGTTCAAAAAACTCTGACAGCATTTTCAGTCTGTTGCAATCATCTTTAAAAAATTCAGATAAATATTATGTTCATATCTTAGTCAAATAAGACTTGTTGCCCAACCTTGAACCTCAAGCTAGAATAAAAGAAACTAGAGAAAAATACTTCATCTATATTTGTCACACAGCAAATGTTGTTTCCCTCAGAAAGAGAAGCTGTCAAAGCCATTGAATTACTTCAAAGTATTATTTCAAAAGTTTATTGACCTTTACAAGCAAAATACACCCTGACCCAGAAAACTGGATATATCACGATCCCATGAGGGGAGGAATTACGTGCCTATTATATCTATTAATCACAGTTTGGGAAAATATAATTACCATTTTCCAAAGCAAACAGAGGTTACTGCTGTAAATCAAGCTGTTTGTCCCTGTTTGGATAAATTAGGATTTGATATAAGAGAGACGCTGTATACCAGTCTCAGTCCGTGTTGAACTGAGCCGTCACTCTGCCCGCAGTTTTCTCATCTGCAGGACACTTGGAAAGATTCTGCTGTCTTAGGGGCAACATGCTGCTTCCTTCAAGTCAATGCTAAAATCAGGGCACTCCCTCTGCTGTGATCCAGGATGTTTTACAAGAGAGCTACTCTCTAAAATATCCTTTTCATCATTCCCAGAGGCTCAGAGCAAGTAAGTTGTCTGAAGTCCTCCATGTTTTATTTTATTGAGAAACAGTTTAAACAATAGAAGCAATCCATAAGACCATGTCACAGTAGAAATAAATAATGTCAACCAGAGCAGGATTACACTGGCATCTAAGGGAAATCAGGCAGAATCTCCAGGCTCATTTCACTTTTGACAATTATGTCCAAAGCTGTGATGCTTTAAATTTGAACCTAGAATGCTGACATCCCCTACTCCATTGGGCTCAACAGTGCAAATGAAACAAACATATTGATTCCTATAGAAATCCACAGAACTATTCCTGCCATGGAATTCCTTTTAGCTGCCCTCATATTTTACAGCAGCAACCATTTGAGTTGGTATGTTAAGTATTTGGTACATAAAAATGTTTTGAGCTCTGCAATAATAAGAAAGCTCTAGATAATTTTTGCACTCTTCCTTATGATGCTATTTGTATGCCTAAAGCATAGACAGTGACTCAATACTTTTGGCTGCTTAATGAGTGGAAATACGAAACAGAAATGATAGATGTCTCCAGGTGTGCCGTCAGCTGCAGATTCTGAGAGAGCTCTCTGATGGTTTATTTCACACATACTAATGAAGTAACGATATCGTGTTTTCTTTTAAATAGATAACTTCAAAAACAAATCCCCAAGTTCAGAGAGGGCATATCTATGCCTGTAGATTGAGTCATCCCTGTGGTTGGCTCCCTGAGATTTGGCAGGCATGGGACTCCTGGGAAAATTAAGGAAAGATCTGCTATATTTGTGGAAAAGGACTGGAAATGGTCAATAACTCCATGGAAAAGAGGGTCCAGTGCCCAGGTTGGTGCATCCAAATACCAATTGAAATAAAAAAGGAAAAAAATCAGTGCTTCTGAAAGAAATGGATGATTCTAGGTCAGAGACAAGAAGTTTATAAGATGAGCATGAAATACTCTTATTAAAATAGGAAGGAATTATAAAATAGGGCATGTCAAGGAGTCGGGAACCAATTTGGCCATAGATTGAATAATTTGGTCATCAATATAAGATCATAATATCAGCAAGCTGAAACTCAGAGGATATGTTTGAATTCATAAATACATGATCATATTTCAGGTATGAAAGTGACTCATCACCTTATGCGGGTGTTAAATAATCAACATATTATCTTTAAAAATGGTGAATGGAACGGATTCAATATTTATTGCATCTTTCCCATAAGTGACTCTGAGGTTTCTTTCTTAATAGATGTATTCCTGTCAAGAACGAAAGAATAAATAAAAGAATATTGCCATTTTAAAATCCACAATTCAAGCAGTAAGTCTAAGCAATAATATCTGTAATCATTATTAAACATGTCTGGGGAACTCTAATATACTGTTCATGAAGCAATTGTATAAGTAGATTCATCCTAAGTCTGATCAAGACTCCGTGTATTCTCCAGCAACATGAAAGGAACAAAGGAGTTGATGGAATAAAAAAATCTAGACAATAGAAAAAAACTATTGACCATATCGTTTCTATATACATATACATGCATATATAATATGCAATACATAGCATAATATGTCTATATGACTGCACTAGTTAGGGTTTCTCTTTCTGTGATAAAACCATGATCAAAAAAAAGTTAGGGAAAAGGGTTGGTTAGGCTTGTACTTCCCCTCATATTCTATTGTTGAAGGAGTCAGGACAGGACCTCCAACAGGGCAGCAACCTGGAGGCAGGAACTGATGCAGAGACCATGGAGGGTGCTGCTTACTGGCTTTCTCCTCATGGTTTGCTCAATCTGCTTTCTTATAGCACCCAGAACCATAAGCCCAGGGATAGTACCACCCACAATGGGCTGGGCCCTGCCCCATCAATCACTGTCAAGATAATGCCCTGCAGGTTTGCCCACAGCCCCATCTATAGGAGGCATTTTCTCAACTGAGGTTCCCTCCTTTCAGATAACTCTAGCTTTTGTGTGTCAGGCTAACATAAAAGTAGCCAGCACAATAATATTATAAAGGAAGGAAAAAAGATAGAGAGTAATATTAAAGAGAAAAGAGTCTTGAGAGACCTATTACAATATATGTACTTTTAAAGATTTTTATGGGAAGAAAACCATATTAATTTTTATTAGAATAATTTTGAGACAACTAATACTTATATTCAAAGGACTTAAGTCTGAGAGATTTATTTTAATTTTTATTTATGAACATGTGGATGTCTGTGCACGTGACTGTAGGCACCCACAGAGAGCAGATGAGGACATCAGAGCAAGGAGCTAGTGTTGCAGGTGTTTGGGAGCTGCTTAACACAGGCTCTCAGAACCAAACTCAGTTGCTCTGCAAGAACAGTGCCCGTTCTTACCTGCCGAACCCTCTCCGCATCCCCTCAAGCACTTACTTCTAAGTGTGGTAATACGTGTAATTCGGGCTTCCTTCGGTATGACTTTCATCCACACCCATGCTAGCGTTTGTCTTCTCAACTGTTCACCTCTGTGCGTAGAGGGATCCCCATGGGACCGTTCTCAGGCTTCTGTCCAGTCCTTCAATGAGGCTACGTACGGCCCAATCATCACCACCTGGATTGATAGATCTCATCACCGTAGCGCTCAGCTTGCCCAGAGTTCCTCCTCCCATATTTCACAGCCCACACTTGGGATATCAAGGCTTGTTTTATTTAACCTTTTAGCTGAGTCACTGATAAGTAAAGCCACACTTCCTGCAGCCTGCTGTTTTTCTTCAAGCAGTGACACTGTTTTAACCAAATGTCTGTTGTGCGAATACAGTTCACTGTTTTAAGTTAACAAAGAATAGCTTGCCTTTTCGTGGACAGGAAATGACAACGAGCTTCTCATACATTTAAGCACAGATGTGCTGGCTCCCAGTTTATCCTCACTGTTCACAGCCTTCTTGTCCATCAGCTATGCTAGCATTTCCCACTGTGGTGTGACTTCACCAGAATCCCGCTTCTGAGTTTATAGAACAGTTTCGCTATCTTTTCTCTTTAGAAACATTTCTTTAAACTTACAAAAACCCCATCTTTGTTACTGAATATTAATGAGGCATAAAGAAACGCAGAGCTGGGCAGATGGGTCAGTGGGTAAAGTGTTTGCCACACAGTGTGAAGATCTGAGTTTTAGTCCCCAGTACCCACATAAGGTTGAGTGTGACAGCACACATCTGTAGTCTTCATGCTCCTAGGAAAGATGGGCGACTGAGACAGAAGCATCTCCTGAAACCTGCTGACCAGTTAGCCTGGCATACGTGGTGGCAAGAGGTCTTGTCTCAAACATGATAGAGAGGATGAACGCTACAGGCTGTCTATGACCTCCATGCATTGGTCATGACACATGCTCACCTATACATGTACACACACACATGTGCATGCACACACACACCACAAGAAATAGGAATAGTATCCATGATGCTCACTACTCCAGATATCCTTGGATTGTCTTAAAATGATTATATTTTTTATTTATGTGTATGTGTGTATGTGCCTATGTGTGAGTGTACACACTCAGGGAGGCCAAGAGAGAACACTGGGTCATTTGGAACTGGAGTTACAGGCAGTTGGGGCTGCCTCTGCTGTGCTGAGAACCAAACTCAGGTCCTCTGCAAGGGCAGGTGCTCTTCATCACTGAGTCATCCCTCCAGGCCCTCAGATTGTAGTTTATTATAGAATTTATGCACATTTTCCATTTCCACAAAGCGAGTTCAACTGTATTTATGGTTTATAATGTACTTTCACACTCCAAATGAATCGCAAGCATTTGTGTCTGTAAGCAAGGCAAACCCACCTCTTCTTTCTAGGAGTGGGAGGCTTGTTGTGTCTCTCAGCACTTACTCCCTGTGGACACTCAGGGATGGCCCTGCTGGCTGACTCACTTTTGCCTGCTGCATTGTTTATCTAGAGCAATATGAAACCTCCCAAACAAACAGCGGTAACCATGGTGGCTAATATGGGGCACACAATATTCCTCTCTCTTTGGAAATGGGAACCTAATTGTCTTCACAGCCTGGCCAACCTTTTCCTTATTGTTTTCCCAGGGATAGGCTCTTCAGCACCGTCACGTGATTCTCATTAGTCCTTAGTTGAAATGTGGCCAAAATGTGCTAAAAATTCTCTTAAAATTCAGCAACACCAATTTCCCCCTGTAAAGTCCAATTATTTCTAATCATTTAGTCTGAAATATACTTCATATAGTGTCACAACTTACCAGGCCAATATTCTTCTGGCTATAATTATCCCAGTGGGCTTGTGAGGAGTACCCATCACTTGCTGGTTGGCTCACAATTATTTCAGCATAAACACACCAAATCCATCTTACAATCTAAAATAAGAGGTAACAGTTATCACATTAGTCAATGAAGGCTCATCTTCTCTAGTCCCAAACAAGCAATAAAGAACAATAGCAACAGAGTCTGGTCTCCTTTAGTGTCATCAAGTGTCCCAAATTATTGAGAACCAATAATGACATCATGTATGTATTTGCTCATTTGTTGGCTCAGCATTTGTACACTATTCTCATGTGATCAGCTTAATTTCTCCCACTTTCTTCAAGGTCATATGGAAAAGATAGGATGATGCACATGTCTACCTAGTGTGTAATCAGAGCAGAGAAGAACACACACACAGTACGCACTGGGGAAGCATGATAAATGATTAGTTAATGTTGGAATAATTGTTCATTGTTTTCGTTCATTTTTACTTTTATTTTTTAGATTACAATTTAATTACAATATTTCTCCCTTCCTTTTCATCTGTCCAAGTCCTCCCATACACCCATCTCTGCTCTCCTTCAAATTCATAGCCTCTGGTGTTATTTTTTCATTTCTGTTGTTTTGTTTTTTAACTAACTGTTATTGGAGATACATATATATACATACATACATACATATATATTCATTCTTAATCTCTGGTTACAGAAATTATGAGAATATATATTTATAGCTTTAATCTACATCACATGAATGTCTTCTGCTGGGTTTTCTTAGATCCAAACCCTTAATATAAATACTCAGTTGAGTGACAGTGTTCAGGCATCAAGTAATAGGCATTTCATTTCAATTGCATTTTGACACACACAGGCCTTTTGCTTCCACAGATAGTGTAGGTGAAATCTTATGTATAGATTCTGGAATCCTTAGAAATACCTTTTCTTCCAAGGTTATGTTTATTGGCCTCAGAAAGAAAAAGAGGTGGCCCAGTACTATCAGTGTAATAATAGTTCTTTCTCATGATCTTCTTTGCATACATTCTTCTATCTAACTTGCAAAATTCCTGCCAACATATACCAGAGACCAACCATGGATAATGGAAGAAGAATTGACTATAAAAAGAACCACAGCCAGACAAATGTGCTCTCCCTTCACCCAAATTCTCAGCCACCATACAAGAGGGATCTGTACAGAACTGAGGGCAGGCAGATAGAGATCTGAGGGGGACAACTGACATTTAGCAAAGACACACCAAAGTTTCGTGGAAGCTATCCCCACTAAGGAAGTATTGGAAATTCTACATGTTTCTATGGCAACTGCCTCTCATGGTGTATCCTGTGGGACAGAGATACAACAGCAAACACAGCTGTGTATGAGCTGGGTCATTTTTACGATCTTGGGTATCTGGGTAGAGAATAGAAAGAACACATTTCTTGGCTCTTTTTTATTTTTTATTTTTATTTTTATTGAGCTCTACATTTTTCTCTGCTTCCCTCCCTGCCTCTCCCCTCCCCTTCAACCCTCTCCCATGGTCCCCATGCTCCCAGTTTACTCAGGAGATCTTGTCTTTTTCTACTTCCCATGTAGATTAGCTCTATGTATGTCTCTCTTAGGGTCCTCATTGTTGTCTAGGTTCTCTGGGATTGTGATTAATGGGCTGGTTTTCTTTGCTTTATGTTTAAAAACCACCTATGAGTGAGTGAGTACATATGATAATTGTCTTTCTGGGTCTGGGTTACCTCACTCAAAATGATGTTTTCTTGCTCCATCCATTTGCCTGCAAAATTCAAGATATTATTTTTTCTGCTGTGTAGTACTCCATTGTGTAAATGTACCACATTTTCCTTATTCATCTTCAGTCAAAGGGCATTTAGATTGTTTCCAGGCTCTGGCTATGACAAATAATGCTGCTATGAATATAGTTGAGTACATGTTCTTGTGGCATGATTGAGCCACAAAGTGGTATTACTGGGTCTTGAGGAAGGTGGTTTTCTAACTTTCTGAGAAATTGCCTCACTGAAAGATATCATTATTTTTCTCTGCTGTGTAGTACTCCATTGTGTAAATGTACCACATCTTCTCTATCCGTTCTTTGGTAAAGAGCCACTTAGGTGTTTCCAGGTTCTGGTTATGACAAATGCTGCTTTGAACATAGTTGAGCACATGTCCTTGTGGTATAACTGAACATCTTTTGGGTGCATGCCCAAAAGTGGTACTGCTGGGTCTTGAGGTAGGTTGTTTTCTAATTTTCTAAGAAGTCGCCATACTGAAATACAAAGTGGGCTATATCAGTTTGCACTCCCACCAGAAATAGAGGAGTGTTCCCTTTACCCAACATCCTCTCCAGCATAAGCTGTCATCAGTGTTTTTGATCTTAGTCATTCTTATAGGTGTAAGATGGAATCTCAGAATTGTTTTGATTTGCATTTCTCTGATGACTAAGGACGTTGAACATTTCCTTAAGTATCTTTCAGTCATTTTAGATTCATCTATTGACAGTTCTCTGTTTAGGTCTGTACCCCATTTTTATTGGATTATTTGTTATTTTGATGACCAATTTCTTGAGTTCTTTGTATATTTTGGAGATCAGTCCTCTGTCTGATGTGGGGTTAGTGAAGATCTTTTCCCATTCTGTAGGCTGCCGTTTTGTCTGATTGACCGTGTCCTTTGCTTTACAGAAGCTTCTCAGTTTCAGGAGGTCCCATTTATTAATTGTTTCTCACAGCGTCTGTGCTGCAGGGGTTATATTTAGGAAGTGGTGTCCTTTGCCAATGCGTTCAAGTGCACTTCCCACTTTCTTTTCTATGAGGTTCAGTGTGGTTAGTTTTATGTTGAGGTCTTTGATCCATTTGGACTTGAGTTTTGTGCATGGTGATAGGTATGGGTCTATTTTCATTCTTCTACATGTTGAAAGTCCAGTTATGCTAGAACCATTTGTTGAATATGATTTATTTTTTCCATTTTATATTTTTTGCTTCTTTGTCAAAAATCAAGTGTTTCAAGGTGTGTGGATTAATATCTGGGTCTTCGATTCAGTTCCATTGGTCCTCCTGTCTGTTTCTATGCCAGTATCAGGCTGTTTTCAGTACTGTAGCTCTGTAGTGGAGTTTGAAGTAAGGGATTGCGATGCTTCCAGAATTCTTTTATTGTACAGAATTGTTTTGGCAATCCTGGCTTTTTTCTTTTCCATATGAAGTTGAGTATTGTTCTTTTGAGGTTTTTGAAGAATTTTGCTGGGATTTTGATGGGTGTCGCATTGAATCTGTAAATTGCTTTCAGTAAGATTGCCATGTTTACTATGCTAATTCTGCCTACCCTCGAGTATGGGCAATTTTTCTATTTTCTAGGGTCTTCTTCAATTTCTTTCCTCAAAGATTTAAAGTTCTTGTCATACAGATTCCCACTTGTTTGGTTAGAGTTACTCTGAGATATTTTATGCCATTTGCAGCTATTGTAAAAGGTGATGTTTCTCTGATTTCTTTCTCAACCCATTTATCATCCGTATAAAGGAGGGCTACTGATGTTTTTGAGTTAATCTTGTATCCTGCTACATTACTGAAGGTGTTTATGAGTTGTAGAAGTTCCTTTGTAGAATTTTTGGGGTCGCTTCTGTAAACTATCATATTATCGACAAATAGTGAGAGTTTGACTTCTTCTTTTCATTTCTGGGCTCTTTTGTTCCACATTTATTGTATAGTTTTTCTGTGAAGCCAAACTTATTACTTCCTCCTCTTCCTTCTCCCCATCCTCCTCTTGCTCCCTCATACCCCTCTTTCTCCACCCATATCTTTCTTGAGTCTTGCTATGTATTCCACTCTGACCTGCAACTCACAAGACTTCTGCTTGCACCCCTTGAGTGCTGGGATTCAAGGTGTGCAGCCAACCTAGCTGGCTGGGCCTCTCAGTTATAGTATAGTTCTGGCTGCCTGTGGGATTTGTGCATACAGCATACACACTAATGGGTTGGATAGTAACCTTATGTGAATTGTTACCTCCCTGACACTCAGGCCATAGTTGTAATTTTTGTGTTCTCACAGGGGGCATATGATGACAGACAATTTCATTTTCCCCGTTTTGCTGACAAGGAAACAGAGGCAGAGAGATGTTAAATGATTTAACAAGTAGTTAGCATAGAAAAAGCATGACAGTGCAAAATCTTGCCAGCAATTCCATCTGACTCAAACCCGTGTTTCATCCTGACCAGTTCAGCAAGATGCTATTTGCCCCTGTTTAGTTATTTTCTTTAAAATTTAGGAGTGCTATTCATTAGAGATGTTAGCTTAGTTAAAGTAATATTCTCTGAGTTAAGTCCTAATCATCCTGAGATAAAATGGAATTCTCGCACTTTATGATTTCTGTAAAAGTTCTCATGCACATTTATATGTTACCTTGAGCTTGTTTATTCTCAAACTTTCCCACCCTTCTTTCTTGCCTCTCCTCACTCATGTCAATCTCTTTTGTGACCAGAACAATGCCACTTGTACTTTTGGGTCATGATTTTATGTGTTTATATGATATTCAGGAGCCACAAGTGAGAGAAAGTATATAACACTTACCTTATTTTGCGGCTGACTTATTTGACTAATATCATTATCCTCAGTTGCATACACTTTCTGGAAAATGGCATAACTTCAGCTTATGCAGAAATAAAGAACTCATTGTGCATATATGCCACATTTTGTTTCTTTACTCCTTGGTTGTCAGACATCTGGGTTTGTCCTATAATCCACAGTGAAGAGTGTTGCCAAAGAGTGTTATGCAGCAGATGTAGGTGTAGCTTCTGGGAACCTTGCTATTGACATCTACAGTGGCAGGATTAGTACCCACAGTGCACAGCGCTATAGGGCACTCACTTCGGCAATCTGAGTCCTGTGTATTTTTTACGTGATCTCCTTTTGTTGTGAAGCATCAGTCAGAAAGCAGGGAGGTTAGGCAGCTGCTTTCTCTTTTCATCCATCTCCTGCCTTGTACTCTCTATAGTTCTGCTAGCAGCCAAGGGAACTTTGAACACAGGCCACAGGATGATTTCAGAGCTGGTGCAATGACGTGGTCCAGTTGCAATAGCATCAACACCATGTGACTGTGGAACAAAAGCCAATCTTCTCCATCCATGGTCTTGGGATTCCTAAGGACTGACAAGATCAGAAAGCCCAGGGGGAACCGGCTGCTGCTAATCAGGCATGCAGAGACAAGTTTTGAGGTAACTGGCAGAGATGTGACCTCTGCTGCACTAATACAAACTTATTTTCCCTTTTAAAGCTATCTATTTTTATTACATTTCTCTGTAATAGTGTACAGGGCCTGTGTGGAAGTCAGATGACAGCTTGCAGGGCTTGCCTCTCTCCTTCTACTGCGTGAGTCCCAGGGACTCGACTTAGGTCATCAGAAGCTTAGTAGCAGATACCTTTACCTACTGAGCCATCTCTCTGACCCAATGACAGAATGGAACTTCTCCATGAGTAGATGAACTTCATATAAAATGCTAAAGTTAGGACCATTTATACAATATGGAGTGAAAAGTCAAGTTTAAGTTATAGTACTCACAAGTCTATTCTTATTTCACTTTTTACCCCATTGAAATTGGCCCCAAGTTTTTAGCTATGATAAACCAGACAGACAGATGGATCCAGGATTGGGAATGGAGCAAAACAGCTGGACAGTGTGTATGCAATGTGTAGGCCAGGGAACATATGTTTATGTAGGTAAAATATTGTGTTGTCAAGAGTCCCAAAGGCAAGCAAGCCTAGGTCAAAGTCAAAGCCACTAGGTGAGTCTGAAGATGCTTGGAATTTGACTGGGCGGCTTGAGGCAGGATTAAGAGACCTGCTGAGTAAGGGACGAGCCATGATGTCAGAGCTACAGTACCTAGAGTTTCCTGCAGGGCAGAGGGCTCGGTGCACAGAGGCTTAAACTAGAGATAAATATGAGAAAAAAAATAGAAGAACTTATCTAGGACCTGCCAGCTGGAATGTAACAGAGATATGAGTCTACATGAATCTGAAATCCATCCTTTGATTCCTGGAAAAGAGCATTTTGCCTTCTGAATCCATTTGGCGTAGCCTTTCTCTCTTGGGCAGGTATGAGTTGAAACCAATATCAGAGTGTGGGGTTGAATACTCTCTAAAATAGTTTTGAAAAACTAGATAATTGATCACATCTTTTAGTGGACAGCTAATCCGCTCACCCCCAACCATGTGTGAAGAATACAGACTCCATTTCTTCCTTGTGGAAAACATTGACGTTTACAAATTGTGAAGCCACTCTCAGATCAAGCCAGTGGGATCTACACAATAAATTACCTGCTGTCATCCATAACCCATTTTAAGAATCTGAAAGTGGAGTGAATTCTACAGGGAAAGCCATAAATTTTATACTATTCCTTCTTCTTATTGCTTATATATTTTCATTTAATCTATAACAAATAATTCTGTTTACTATGCTTTATGTTTGACAGTTTTTTAATAGTTGGGTGTGGTGGTTCCATAAATACCACCCAGAACTCCAGGTCTAACACAGGGGAATTGACATGAGTCTACGGCCAGCTTGGGCTATCGAGTGAAGTCTGCCTTACTCAAAACCTTAAAGGTCTTTTACCACATATAACACAACAAGCTAAGTGCATTTAAAATGTCACTTGATTATAAAACTTATTTTGCTTGGATTACAATTACAATTATTCTTAACACAAAATTGATGATAAATGATTAACACTAGTAAAATTTGTCATAACAGCTCATTTAGTAGATGAATGTGTTAACTCATCTCAATAGTTCATACATCTTAAAAAATATTGTGCCAGGCGGTGGTGGTGCATGCCTTTCATCCCAGCACTCAGGAAGCAGAGTAAGGCAGATCTCTGAGTGTGAGGCCAGTCTGTTCTACAAAGTGAGTTCCAGGACAGTCAGGGCTACAAAGAGAAACCCTGTCTCAAGAAACCAAAAATAAATATTGTTAAAAGACTCAATGTGGGTCCTGTGGTAATATTTTGTTTAAAAAATCATTGATAAACTTTACTTGAGAAAGTAGATAGTAACAGCTCTTTTGAACACTTCTGTTTGAAAAAATACATATTGATGTACTAACCAAAATATTTTAGGCAGTGTGTAGGCTCACCATTTGACACAATCTTTATTAAGTTTTGTTAAGAAGAAGATACAACAAAGTTACAAACAATATTCATTACCCAGTCTTCAGAGTCATTCCCCTCCTCAGTGGAGAAGAGAAGAATCATTGTGTGTTTGGCTGACTTTGTGCTAGTGAGATGTTTTTGTTTACTAACTCTTTTCTTTTTTTTTAAAGATTTATTTATTATATATACAGTGTTCTGCCTATATGTATTCCTATACACTAGAAGAAGGTACCAAATCTCATTATAGATGTTTATGAACCACCATGTGGTTGCTGGGAATTGAACTCAGGACCTCTGGAAGAGCAGACAGGGCTCTTAACCTCTCAGCCATCTCTCCACCCCTGTTCACTAACTCTTAATCAGGTATAGCAGTTGTTCAAACTTCATGAACCTTGCTGCTGTGATTCTGTTGATTATGTCCCTCCTATGGGAACTTTGCAGGAACCACAAGGAGGCGAATCAAGACAAGACCGATAGCATCCAATGCCAAACTCCTAAAATCAGAGGGCCATTTTCCCATCAAAGTCAAGTCTCATGGAAGAGGGTGGAGAATGAGCTGTGGGGTGGATGAGTACCTAAACATCTCCCTGTGTATTTTCTATAGCCATAGAAAATGTGCGTGATTTCACTGAGTGTTAATTTCTCCAATATTAAATGGAATAATAATTCTTACACCTTCAGTTTTACATATAGATTTAAATCATATTTGTGCACATGCTTCCATGTTTCTGGAACCAACTTGACCTTACTCTTGAGCCTTCATCTCTTTTTGGTGCCAGAACACCTTCAGTGAGGGAATTCCACCTATGGTTTTACAGTAATTTGTTCCAAGTGATTAACCACTTGGGACAAACTCCTTCATTTTCAATTTAAAATGTTCTTTCTAGGCTCCCTTCTGTTCTCCTTCCCAGGGTATTACAGACCGGAAGGCGTGCATGTATCTCCTCTGCGTCTTTGCTGACCTTTCCTGTGACATCTTACTGCTCTTGGTCTTCTGCCAGCGTGTCTGCTCTTTTCTGGTCATGGAGCATGACATCTGATCTCATAGCAGAGATACACACAGTTACAGTTCCCACAACAATGCCAAGGACCTTCAATTAGCTTCACTGTGGCTGTCCGGATGATCTTCAAGAGAGGAAGCTTCATACTCCCATGAAATCTTGTCTAAAGTTTATCTACTCACAGCCTCCGCAAAAGAAAGCCCTCAATTGCCTCTGCCACTCCCTGGCAGGTCCTCCCTTTTAAGCTTTTCCCCATTTCAATATTTGGGGTTGAGATCATTGTGATAGCCTGTATCTTCTCATTTGGTCCCTAAAAGATTTAAACAAAGTGGATTAAAGTATGCCCTCAATGAGAATCAAAGAGTTTATTCCTTATATATGTATAAATCTCATTTTACTATTATGCATTTACTATATCTTATATTTGATTCATATACAGATAGATACATTGAAGGTTATCTATACCTACATATTCTGGTGTTTGGTAAACCAGATAAAGTGATGCCCACTTCTCAGTGTTGTAAAGGTTAAATGAAGCATTCAAAGCAAAACTTCCAGCATGTGTAGTAAATAGTTGGTCCTTTCTCACAGGTTTGTAGTTAGGCACGGCAAATTCGAGAACAATTCTACTGAAATTTCATTCTGCCTGTCTGGGATTATTGGTTGATTAGAGTGCTTGGTTTTCCTTGCTAGCTGTATTAATTTTAACGGAAAGAATTCAGAATATTTTGATGCAACTGACATATTCTGTCTCCATCCCGAGTCATGACATAAACAAATTGTTGCTGCAGACTCAATGTTTCTGGGTGTCTATATTAAGAAATATCCTATTAAGAGAACTGAAAATTACTGGATTAGGAACTCAGTTGGGAGACCGTGGGATCTGAAGGAAAACACCAGGGAGGATAAAAATGTAATTCTGCTTCTGAATTGAATTGATGATTCACTCTAACATTTGGGAGGAGTTGCCACACTTTGTGCCTTTATATTTTGAATCTTATCAGTGAGTAAATTAAAAACAATTTAAAAATCAAGGTATAAGAAATTAAAATAGCACTTCATTATTTACATTAATATTTTACTTTGTGCTATAATGTTTGTACAGTGCTGCAAAAAGCATAAATAAGCATAAATGTATGTGTGCATGTGTGTATGTGTGTTACTATATATTTAGGCAAAGAGTCAATGAACACTCTCAAAACTGTTTCCTGTGCCAATATACCAAAACTTGCAAGTGTGAGTGCAATGGGTTAAAGTCATAAGCATCTCTGTACCTGTTGTCTGGACTGCCCATTCCAAATGATTATTTTACATATTTATGTTTTGTGTATTATATATGTAATGAGAGTAATACTTTGTGGCCCTAACAGGCATTTTCCTGAATACTAAGGATCCACTCTTCCAATCATCTAGTTATATAATATGCTAACTTTAATCCCTTCCTACTACTTTTAATGGCTCCTCCTGTCGTTTATCCGTATATTTTGGCAATATTTTCCCATTCGGGTTGGCTTGCTTTCTTCTTAACTGACTAGGGACTGTTTTGTATCATTTGTTGTGGTTTGCACATCAAGTGTCTCTCCCACAAAAGGCTCATGTGTCATGTCTTGGTCCTTCGCTGGTGGTGACTGGGTAGCCAGGGGGCTGATTTCATTAGTGTGCAAACCCGTTTATAAGTCTATACCGAATCCTCCCTTGGGATATGGGGCCTGATTGGAAGAAGCAGGTCATCGAGGGCATTCTTTGATGGGTGTGTCTTGTCCCTGGCCTCTTCCTGCCTCTCTTTGCTTCCCGGCTGTCATGAGGTGATCAGCTTTTCTTTGCCAGGCTCTTCTACCATGAGGCCTCTTTCTTGCCTGTAAGCAACGGAACCGGCTGACTTTACGTCAAGACCTCTGAAGCTTGGAACCAAAGTCCATCTTTCTTCCTTCAATTTTTTTTCTCCCAGGTTTTTACCAAGATGTGAAAAGTCTAACACACATGCTATGCTTTATCCATTGCATGTGTTGAGTGTTTTCTGCCAGATTTGTGTTTGTCATTCAACTTCTTTGTTGTGGTTTCCAATAGGCAAAATTTTATGCCTCTCATATTAATAAAGCAGTTGTTCTTTCAAATAATCTAATTATTTTCTAATTTTGAATAGATATTAATGGTTTTATAAATGTGTGTGGTATAATGTGATATTTTGACATGTGTATATACTATATAATGATAAATGAGGCAATTTGCATATCTGTTATTTCAAATATTTACCACTTCTCAAAGTAAAAATTATAATACACTGCTATTCACTATAGTCACCCTACTGTCTATTGATATCATTTTTCTGAGTGGCCATGATATCAAACTACCTTCTAAGTATTTGTGTTTGTATCCTTAGATTTCTGCTGTTCCCAACCTTACCTGGAGAGGCTTCTTATTGCAGTGGGTAAGGGTGAGTGTGGAGGCGCATCACTGTTCAAGGTGCTGAGTATGCAACCTTGAGTTTTCAGCCTTAGACCGACACTAATATCAACACCTCCTGCCCAAGGCTCCGGAAACTCACTGAAGAGGATGCAGGAAAGCCTGTACGAGCCACAGGATGCGGAGGAGAGCTATGAAACAGTCTCCCCTGGATAGGACATGGCTGTTGCAAACATGAACTCACGGCAGCTGTGGTTACCTACGCACAAGAGGAAGTCAATTAAAAATTCTAGCATACAGTAGTACGGGGCTCCCAAGCCCCGCCCCATATGAGGAGCTATTGTCTGTTGATGGCTGCTGGAGGAGGGAGAATAATTTTTTAAAAATGAATATGGATACTGGTATGTTCTGATATTCCTGTTGATTACCCCATGCCATGAGTATATGGGCAGCCCTAATTGGACTTAGTGGGTTAAAATCAACCAATCAATCAATAAATAGATGCATGAAATTTAGAGAAATATTTAATAGGGGGCCTTGGATGAAATTTGAGAAAAGAGTGACAGTTGTTCAAGATTCATTATATGCATGCATGGAGTTTTTAAGGAATAAACAAAATAACTGGAATTATTAAATAAATAAATTCAACAAAATTACTGTATGAAAAATGTAAATTTGGTAGTTTTCTCTACATTAATAGAAAATTATCTGAAAAAAAATAAAAAATTCTCATTCACAGTAGCAAGAGTATCAAAAAACTGCCTAGAAAAAAACCAGTGTAGATGGAGAGGGAAGAGGATGAAGGAGAATACGGGGAGAGACAGCTTAAATCAAGGGCCATTTGAGGGATAGTATGGAAACTTATCAAAGCCAGAGGATGGAAAAATGTACAACAAAAAGTTATTTCTGGATTTGCCATACGCGTTGGCCCCATGAACTTCTTTAGCTTTAGCTAGCTGCACAAGATCGACATGATATTGGGCCCATCATCATCGTGTCATGGATGGGGAGGGCCTCATGGGAACTCACCCCTCCCTAAGGGGCTACTGGAAATTAGTTAACAGTCATTGGGGGAGTGCTGCCATGTTCTTCAGTGGTGCAGCCTTGCATAAGCTGCCCATGCTCCAGAAAATAACCTCCCATCTACACTCAAAGTTCTGATCTCAGTGGATCACAAACAAAAGGGAGATAGAAAAGTAAGAAAAAGCTGGTTGGGAAGGAGGGTTTTTGGTGGGAGAGGGGGGATGGGAGTGAAAAGAACTAAAATTCATGGAACTGTGAGAAACTGTTACATAGAAAGTAAATTAGTAAATCCCATCTAGTCCTGAAGCAAGTCTTAAGGTGTTATTCTACTTAGCTTTCTTACTTAAACATTAATGTAAATTTCTAAATCTGGTTAAGTTTTAGGGTACTCTTGACAGGCATGAAGAATGGTTAATTTTTAATGTTTTTCATTAGTGAATAAAAATTTAACATCATTGCTGAATAAAATAATGAAAAATGTATCACCAACGATTACAAGATATAAAACAGAACAAATTTATTTTATCATCTCATGTCTTTGTTAAATAGTACTTCCTTCAGTATTTCCCCAGCCAGGTTATAATCTCTCATTGCTTCATTTTCTCTCTTCATTATTATTTATCATACAATTTGTTTTTGGTGTATCTTTACTTTGGACCAAAGATGGCCTTTCACACATGCTGCAAATGCTATATCACTGAACTGTATCCCAGCCCATTATTTGACTTACTAGCTCTTTCTTGTGTGGATAGGGACTCTTAGCTCTTTCTTGTGTGGATAGGGACTCTGTGCTCTTTCTTGTGTGGATAGGGACTCTGAGCTCTTTCTTGTATGGATAGGGACTCTGAGCTCTTTGGTTGCTGTTAGATACCAGCACCTGGTGAACCAACTGCCTTTGGGAATAGACTTTGTGAAATATTAGTAAAGAGGCAATAAAGCTACTCCAATTTCCATGACAAAAAAAACAGAGACAACTATAGAGTATATATATATAGAGAGAGTATATAGTCGGATTCATAGGACTAGATTGCGTAATCGAGTCTCTATATTAGCACACCCACAGTTCCTTCCTGATCCATTTGGATGGTGTTTGTTCAGACAGTCTTACTGTATAGCACAGGCTAGCTTTGAACTAGGGATCTCCCTGGCGTTGTCCCCTGATCACTGTGATTGCAAGCATGCACCACCATGCTACACATTCTACTTGACCCTCAAACCCATGAAATTGATATTTATTCTTAATTGTTTATTGCATTTTAAGAAGGAAAACTGAAGCATAGAGAAGTTAAGAAATCTACTCCATTCCAATGAAGCTTCCAGTACCAGACTAGGTTACATCTAACTGAGTTGTTGGCCAAAGGGGTCCCATGGGAACTCTCAAACAACCCAGACTATTGCAAAAGCTATTGGCTGTTCTCCACAAACTGATGGCCCTACTGATGAAGATAGCAACTACACAATTCACTTGAATAAAGAGAAGTCAAGCTGGTGCTTACCTAAAGCCTTCATCTCTCTGAACTAACATTCACAGTACGGAGAATGTACTCTACGTGCTACCAACCCAGCCACAAACTCTTCCATCTACAATGATGGTCCACCTCTCCCCAACTAGTGCAATAGTAGCACAAAGATTGTGAGAGTAACCAATCAATATCTGATTAGATCTAAGGCTCATTTCATGAGATGGGATCCATCTCTGACATTGCTTGGGTAGATAAGAATCTGGGAATGTATTTTAATGTCCATCTGATACTAAAGACCTCATTCTTTCCATGACTTGGTTTAACACATTTAAATAAGATATGTATTACTTCGAAAATATGAACTTTATCATCTCTAGAAACAAGCCAGATAACTTAGAACTGAAGGCGACAGGTCCTTTGTTTCCTTTGCAACTTGTCCTTCCCACAATTTGAAGTCCACTAGAACAGTGACAAGCACCTGGTTATCAGCTTTCCAGACTGAAATTGGTAGTATATGATGAAGCACACATAGCAAAATCTCAGGCGGCTGCTACAGAGGGTGGAAAAACAGTGTGGCACAGCATCAGGAAACAGATGGCCTGTTTTTATACCCAGACCTGGAGCTGCTTAATAGCTTTCACCTTTCATGCCCTTTTTCTGTGCACCACAGAAGATGTGGAAGAGTCCCAAATCACCTGAAGCAGAGGCACAATCTAGACAGAAAAATTGCCTTAGAGAAAAATAGGTAGCGTGTATCTTGAACACCAACTCTGGCATTTGCCCAATCTTGTACCAAAATAGAAAATGTAAAAAACAGCTATATAAATACAGAAACAAACTTGGAGTAGTTCTAGTGAGCAGGACCAGGGACTGTAAGATGAAGGTAAATTGAGAGTCTGAGGGCAAGGACACTGGTTAAAGGTTAGAATGGGGGAACAGCGTTAGAAGAAAAGGCAGTAAAGAAAGCACTGTGCCTTCATTAGAAAGAACAGGGACTACAGATTCTCAAAAGAAAAAACAAAAGTGGGTAATGAAATATGAAAATGCCATTTTTTCTAATGATAAGTTTCACCAAACTATCACGAGTTTTAAAAGGTAAAAATAATAGTCTGTCTAAAGAGGAGGTAAAATTCACAGTGGGAATCTAACTCCTAATGGGAGCTTAAGTGAGTAGCAGTGTATTTCTGGAAAGCAGTTTGGTAATATGTATGCAGAGCCTTGAATATGTTTACACTGTTGAGTAAATTTGACACAAATGTAGATGAAAAGAAAAATTACATATCAAAGTATGAATTTTTATTGATTCATAGGCAATAAAAAGTCCAATTATAGACTAATCATACAGCATAAGATGTTATATATTATGTAGGTAACAAGAATTATGTTTCCCCTCATTGGATATGAAAATATAACCAACGTCTTATTTTTAGAATGAAATATAGCATTGTACAAATATTCTGGTGGCCAAAATGTTCTGATATGGTAAGTAGACTTCCTTTGTGTAAAATGCAAGAATTAAAGAACTACACTTGGAGGGGAATGGAGGAGGGAAAAGTGTGTTTCCCTAATTCCTTGCAGGTGATAAATTTCCCAAGGCAATGCTGTTGTGTTATGGTATTGGAACTAAGATTTAAGAGCAAATGTGGAACTAAGACTTCCTTACAAAGGAAACAAATTGCTTCTTTAGGTACATGTTAAAGAATTAGGCACTCACTCACTTGTTGATTCATTAAATATCAACAACAAGATATCAGAATCCTATGTTGTAGTATTTTAAGTGTAATTATAGTACTAATATCTATTGTCTTAGAAAATGCATAAAGAAAACATCTAAATATGAAGTAGCATTTTATATGGTTGGTATTTTCTCAACTGTAACAAAATCTGCATTAATTTAAAGGCTGAGACACTTCTCTTATCCAGCATGAGGCACTTCTCTTATCCAGCTTATAACAGTGCTTGGACTGACATAGGAGTTCACAGATTTCTCACAATAATTTTATGGCCTCCTAGAGAAAATTAGAAGTAGCTATATAGAGTATAACAAGGTGCAGCCATCAAAATTCTGTATTCTTCAATGAGAATCCAGTAGAGTTGAGAACATTTAATCAGAGATGCTACACTGGTAATAAAATAATTTGCTTTTCCACCAGAATATGTAAAGGACAAACATTGCTAACTTTCTTTGACTGTGACCCAGCACTCGAGAAGTTAACCCAGAGCAGGGAGGGTGTACTTCAGTTCACAGTCTCTAAGACATCACTCCACGATCTGCTGGCTTCATGTCTGTGGGCGGATAGCATGGCAGTGGAAGCCTGTGCTAGAGCAGAGTTGTTTATCCTCGTGGCAGCTGGAACACCGACAGGAAAGACAAGAGGCTTCTCCATAGATATGCTCCCAAGAACCTGCTTCCTTCAGCCAGGCCCACTCCGCTTTGAACTCGGTAGTGAACTGACTCATTGCTCGGTTTAGCATCCTTATGATCCATACAGCTGCCAACAGTGTGATCAGTGGGGGACCAAACTCTCAACACAAAGGTTTTTATTGCCACTTTATACCCAAACCACAATATTCTGCCCCTGACTGCCAATGACTCAAGCCCATTTTTGATGTGAGAAGTCCTTGTGTTGCTTTTATTGGTTAATGAATAAAGAAGCTGATTTGGCCTGTGATAGGGCAGAGTAGAGCTAGACGGAAAAACTAAACTGAATGCTGGGAAAAAGAAGGCTGACTCAGTGAGACTCCATGTAGCTGCAGGAGGAGACAGAAACCAGAACTTTGCCCTTTAAGCTACTGTCGCATGGTAATACACAGATTAAAAGAATGAGTTAATCTAAGATATAAGCGCTAGCTAACAATATGCCTAAGTGATGGACCAAGCAGTGTTTTAATTAACACAGTTTGTGTGATTATTTCTAGTCTAGGTGGATAGAAATAAATGAGCAGTCTCTGCCTACACATTTTGCAATACAAAGTGTTATATTTGTTTCATCTAAAAGAGTCTTCCAAATTTTAACAGTCCAGCATCCCAAGTTCAAAGTCTCTTCTGAGACTCACATGAACTCTAAACTGTGAGTCTCTGTAAAACCTTGATGCCTGAAAAGTTAGAACAAACATGATTTCTTCACTGATATAGTTACTCTTTGATTCCTTCAGTCTGGTGCACCAATAGGATTCTTACATCTGAGTGGGGTGAAATGGTGACATGCAACTCAGGAGTAAGAGCTAATCTAAAGTGAGATAAAGGAGTCTGGATCCTTGGACCTTCTTTCTGCCAATTAATGTATCGATTCAGGAACCAACTTGAGAAATTTATAAATTAACCAGAGTCACTGAAACCAGGAGGGGGATTGGTGTGGAACCATGCTCTATATTCTGTCAATTATATTTTAAATAAACACTGATTGGCCAGTAGCCAGGCAGGAAGTATAGGCAGGACAACCAGACAGGAAGTTGAGGTGGGTCAAGGAGAACGGGAGAATTCTGGGAAGAAGGAAGCCCATTCTTCTGCAGTACGACCCAGCCAGAGAAGAAGCAAGATGTGACTGCCTTGCTGAAAAAGGTACTGAGCAATGTGGCTAACACAGATAAGAATAATGAGCTATATAAAGTTATAAAAGTTAATAAGAAACCTGAGCTATTGTGCCAATCAGTTTATAACTAATGTAGACCTCTGTGTGATTTCTTTGGGACTTAATGACTGTGGGGACCAGGTGGGACAGAAAACCTCAGTCAACAGAGGATTTGGGGGCACTCTCTGCCAGAGCTCCAATTCTTAACAGTAGGACCCTACAATACCTCACTGTAAGGGAGTCTTCTTTTATCTTTCCCAAGAAACGTCTAGGGATTTCTATGTACATCGACTGCCTTAACTTTTGGAGGGAGGTCCAAAAGATTGGCTTCTGTCTGTCAAATGGTGGAATCCTGATAGGACCATGAGATAAATTTGGTTGGTAGAGGGCATCAATCTGCCTTCTAAATAGGTGCAGAAAAATTCTAGCTTCCACTTTCTTAGGACAGGAAAGAGCTGATATATGTGTCTGTGTCTAATGACCCAGTTTCTCAGAGGCTGCTCCCACTATGCACTTTTGTTGTTTTTTTAAAATTGTTTTATGGGGTTAGGGAGGCAGCTTGGTGACACAGCATATGCTTACTGGCACCAACAAGACCCTAGGATTTGGTTTTTTAAAAAATTGCTTCATTCTTTCGAGACTAGCTATATTAATGAAATAAATTTATACTTTTCTCACTGGGGACATTTCTGACCATGACTGCACCCCAGTCTGTAAATATAGGGCAAAGACTAGCAGCACATGACCTAAAGCTGAGGCTTTCCTGCTCCGTAACACAAAAGTGATTTATGACATATAAGTTTCTTGTTTTAATTGAAAATAATTTTTTATACAATATATTCTGATAATGGTCCCCGCCTCCCCAATTCCTCTCAGATGCTTCCTACCTTCCACCCATTGAATCCATGTCCTTTCTTTTTCTGTTTAGAAAACAAACAAGGAAACAAAAAAACTAAACAAACCAGAATTTAGAAAAACTACAAGAAATACACACACAGAAAAATAAAACCCATAAAAACACACAATCAGAAACCATAATATACCAACAGAAGACAAGACCTTTCTTCAGACTTGCTTCCATTGAGAAGCTTGAGAAGGAGGCTAACCAAAGGACAGATGTGTGTAGGTCAGGACTTAGCTATGTTCAAAGGGAGATCTCTTTGCCTCTAGTCATGATAAAGCCATCTCTGGAGTTCTTGGAGCATCACACTTGATAAGAATATCTTTACTTGCCTGGGGGGCTTGGAGCACATAGTGTAGTCTAATAATATGATTGAAGGTAGAGACTTTTGGCTAAACTAGATGCTAATAATGTAGTATGTGTGGGCTTTTGATGACACTGTATCAGTTCACCTGGAGACTGAGACCAACATGGATAACCTATCAGTTTCTTTCTCTCTCTCTCTCTCTCTCTCTCTCTCTCTCTCTCTCTCTCTCCATCTCTCTCTCTCTCATCTAGCTATCATTCATTTAGCTATCATCCATCCGTCTGTCTGTCTGTCTGTCTACCTATCTCGGCCTATCTGACTGTCTGTCTGTCTGTCTATTATTTCCCTATCATGCTTTCCTGATGAAGTCCCAATGAACAGTCTGGATGCTATAGTTACTGAAAATTTGCCTGTCAGTCCATATCTCATACCAATGGCAGGAGTGCAATATGCTCTGACTCCACAGAGGACACCAGACACTCTGCATTTGGTGCTTTTCTGTAGTCTATGTACTTCTTTCCTGGAATATTTTAATCCTTATCTTTGTCCTTTTAGTGAAGTGTGCGCTTACTCTTTCTACTCACTGGCAAGTTCAAAGGTGATTTTGGTGATCCCTCTCATCTTGCAGACGTTATAATGGAGATCTTATAAATGGAGATCATTTGTTGGGACCTGCCCTGCTCACTTCTCAGCTGTCTAACTGCTATAGAGGAAGGGCATTAGGCTGGGGGAGGGGGTTTATGGAATGATACATTCCATATTAGTTTTCTGTCTTTCTACAGAAATACCCAACACAAGTTACTTTTGAAGTGAAAAGAGATTGATTTATTTGGTGGTTTTAGACAGTTAAAGCCCAGGATTTGGCAGCTTTATTGGTTTTTATAGAGCATCATGGCAGGAGTGTGCAGAAGTATATTCTCTCCAGCAACAGGGTCAGGGGAGAGGCTGTGTGTAGTCCCACACGATCCATTTCTAGCATCTGTCTGGTGCTCTAAAGACCTCTTAGCAAGGCTTGATGTTTCAAAGATTCACAGAACCTCCCAGTACTGCCAGGAAAGAGACCAATCCTTTAACACATAGAATCTATGTGGCTCTCAACCTTCCTAATGCTTTAATACAGTTCCTCAAGTTGTGGTGACCACCCCCCAACTATAATACTATTTTGTCACTACTTTATAACTGTTATTTTGCTACTGTTATGAATAATAATGTAAATACCTGTGTTTTCTGATGATCTTGGGTGGCTCCTATGAAAAGGTTGTTCAACCCCAAAGGAGTCATGACCCACATGTTGAGAACCAGTGACATAGATAGAGCTTTGAAATCCATAATTGAAACAAAAACCACGTTAGGTGTAGTACACATCTATAATCCCAACCTTGGGAGATAGAACAGGAGGAGCAAGCGTTTAAGGTCATCCTTGGCTGAGTAATGAGTTCAAGACCAGGCTGAACTGCATGAGATCCTGTCTCTGAAAAAAGAAAGAAAGAAACAGAAAATTAAAGAGAAATAAGACAAAATAAAAACATATTTTCCACGAGTGATCTGTGTCAAAAATGTATGGACATATTTGTGCAATTTCACAGTGTCAGAATTTATGGAGTGTATTGATTATTTTTCTGTTGCTGTGATACAATATCCTAATAAGGAACAAGTTAGAGAAGAAAAGATTTGTTTTTTCCTTAGGATTCTAGAAGGGAAAGCATGGCAGTAGGAGCGTGAAGCTATCCTGACAGCCAGGAAACAGAAAGTTTACATTACACACACACACGCGCGCGCACACACACACACACACACACACACACACACACACACACACACATTCACACACACACACACTCAAACGAGAGAGAGAGACCACACAGAGACATACATACATACATGAGAGAAACAAAGACAGAAAGACACACACACACACACACACAGAGAGAGAGAGAGAGAGAGAGAGAGAGAGAGAGAGAGGAGAGTGAGGAAGAGGGACAGAGAAGAGCCTGATGGACCAGGCTTTAAAACCTCAAAACCTGCCCCCAGTGCCAGGGACCATTTCCAGCAAGATTCCATCTTCTAAAAGTTCCATAACCTTCGCCAACAGCACCACCAGCTGGAGACCAAGTACTCAAACATGAGCCTTTGGGGGCATTTCACATTCAGACTGCTCCATAGAGTAACAATAAACTCAGCTACTTGACATTGTTTAACTATGTCAAGAACTATTGGTTTCACTTGGTATTTCAGGCCATTAGCAAATAGGTTGATTTAGTTCAATCCTAATTATAAATATTAATTCTCAGATCATACACTATGCTGATTTATAGGTTGTAGAACAGTCGAGGAAGGGTTGAAGCAGCCACAGGATTCATAGGAACCTTCCTTCAGACAACAGCAGAGGGCTGACAGAGATGCAGAGTCCCTGCTGCTGTTGGGTAAGATATTACTGAAGGCGATCAACTCAGTCAGAAGCTCTTCGTGCATAGGATTGCCAATGTCTGGAGTTCTTTCAAGGCACAGAGCTGATGGAGGGCATACTGAATCCAGACGAATGACAGCTCAAATAGACGGACTGGAGTAGAGGGACTGAACTGAGAAGGTGCACACGGGGCAGATCATGACTTCATCCCCATTTAATCATAAGACATGTACAATGATTGTCCCAATAGAGGTTGGTGGGTGCCATGGTACCTACATTTTAGGAGCCCCTCCTTTGATATGATCCAAAGGGGTTGATCATTTGCCAATCTGGTATGTTTGATAAGCTCATAGGTCTAACTTTTATGACATTTTGATACACACATGTACCTACAAATTCTTGATTTTCAAATTCATTTGTGGTATTATTTTATAACGGTAAGTTAGTTATTGTTATGTCTAGACATATGGAAGTATTAAGAATATATGTGACATATATTCTATATGTCTAGATATACGTTATTGACATATCTAGACAGATGGTAGTCATGACCCTTGCATAAACAGGATGAAGAGTCTTCTGCCTCAGTATTTGTACTCAAATTAGAACAAATTGCTGCTGTATAAAATGGAGTCACTTAGGGTAAGGAAGATATAGCCTGAAAGCTGCTATTCTATATGATATGAACAAGAGACAGAATGTTCTGTACATTTCTTCAATTTGTTAAGTCTTGCTGTTTTTCCCTGTGGTTAACAGCAAATTCAGTATTTGTCCATTTTGCTCTTGTAAAACATTTTTACCTCCCTGGTTCCTCCATAAAAGATAAAAATAAATACAAAAGCTTTTGTGTTTACATAGTTGTTTTAGTGTTTGGTTGGACCAGGTCATTTGGATTAACTGGCTAAGGGAGACCAAGGCCAGATTTTCTCTGCAGCTTTTTACCTTACGCTGGAGGAGGAGTGGAGGCTCGCAGAGACTTTGATGGAAAACATGTCACAGATGGTCAGTAGGGGTAAAGGTGGGGCCATACTTTGGAAATGGACAAAAGGGACCTTGTCCTGTGCCACTAGCAACTAAACAACACATGGACTTACTGTTGTTTGTGATAAAATAAATAATCATGCCTCAAAGATTCTGGTTTCCAATTCATTCCACATTGTAGGGCAATTTTAAAATTTGCCTTTGTAAAACTGCTAGGGATGTATTTCATCTGCTCTCTTTATGATGGTGATATTTGTGTGTTTATTCTTTCTGAATTAATGGCCTAAGAGTTCTCTGTCCTCCCCCATCACCACATTTAAATAAATTTCTCTTAATCTTGAAAAGGGAGCAAGGGTCTGTCTCATTCAAACATGTTGTACTTGTAACACGTACCCAAGGCAAACAACATGAGAGGAAAGATTATTTATTTATTTATTGATCTCATGGTTTCAGTTCCTCATGGCAGAGGTGACATAGTGGAGCAGAACTGCTCTCTATGGTGGGTTGGGAGGGAGAGAGACAGAGAAAAGCATAACAGTAGGAGAGAGGACAGGAGACAGAGAGGGAAAGAGAGAGAGAGAGAAAGACACTACATTATTAGTGGATTTTCTCCTCTTCCTTTTTATTCTATCTGGGTCTCAAGCCTATGGGATTCTGTGATGCACATTTAGGACTGATTTCCTCTTAGTCTACTATGGAAACACCCTTGTAAGTACCCTCAGAATCATGATTTTCTAGTCTTCTAGAGCTGCTAAGTCTAATCAACTTGTCAATAGTGATTAAGCTCCCTAAGTCTACCCCTTGTCAATTTGACACTCAAGTATACCCCCCTGGAACTCCCAATACCATGCATATGTCCTCATGCAAAATTCACTAAATTCATCTCCATGAGTATTTATTGTCTTGATAATTTTAACATTGCTCAAAAGTCCAAAATCCAAGCGTCCTAGTTAGGGTTTCTATTGCTGTGACGAAACATCACAACCAAAGGCAATTTGAAGAGAAAGAGGCTTTTTCACTCATGGGTCCATGAAAACAGTTCATCATCAAAAGCAGTGACAGCAGGAAATCAAGCAGGGCAGTAGCCTAGAGACAGGAGCTGATGCAGAGGCTATGGAGGGGAGCTGCTTACTGGCTTGCTCCCTAAGGGTTGCTTAGCAGCTTTCTTATAGAACCCAGGGCCATCAGCCCAGGTATGGAACCACCCACAATGGACTGGGTCCTTCCCCATCAATCACTAACTAAGAGAATGGCCAGCAGGCTTTCCCACAGCCCCATCTTATGGAGATATTTTCTCAATTGAGGTTTCCTTCTTTCAGATGAGTCTAGCTTGTGTCCAGTTGGCATAAAACTAGCCAGCCCACCAACTGTCGACTATGAATCAAAGAAAACTCTTAGCTAGATGTTGCTATAATATCAAAATGAAATGTATGCATTTCAAATATACAGTGGTGTCTTAGTTAGGATTTTATTGTTGTGAAGAGACACCATGACCATGGGTAATTCTTATAAAGGAAGATTAATAATTGGGGTTGGTTTCCAGTTCAGAGGTTTAGTACTTTGTCATCATGACAGGACACATGGCAGTGTGCAGGCAGACATGGTGTTGGAGAAGGAGCTGAGAGTGCAACATCTTGATCCCCAGGCAGCAGCAGGAGACCGTGTGGCTGTACACCCTATGGACTCAAACACATGAGTCTATGGGGACCATTTCTATTCAAACCACCACAAATGGCATAGTCAAATACTACCATCCCATAATTGACGCAAGGCTTCGACTTCCTGTTTCTATGGCCTTTCTTATTACAGGTGACGTGACCTCTCAGGCTCCCGCTGTTTGTGTATGGCTTTCCTTGGCAGACTAAACACGATTCTGGCATCTCCAAACTCCTGACATTTCCACTGCAGCTTCACTTTTCCACTTAGCACTTCACTCAATGTCCTTTCGATACTTCCCCTCAGGAATTACAACCTGAAGAACATTTCCTGTCTGCCAAGTTTCCTTGAGATCTATGAACAATTCTTACATTCTACATGACCCCATTGTATTGAATGGATGGTGATAAGTTCTGTGGCCAGCTTGAGAAGTAGCTCGGCCTCTTAGCCCATGGCTACAGTGGCTTCTGGGTACTTGGGACGCTAATAAAGGGAACACTTCCCTAGGCAGCCTTTAGTCTGCAGGGATCTTGGGAATTTTCTTCTCCCAGAAGAGTCTTTTAAATGAATTTACACCTTTATATCTTTAAATTTGGGGTGAATAGGTCCCAGGAACCTCCTTAAATGCCCTCCAGGCACCCTTTCCTATTGCCTGTTGCCAAGTATTTGGCTTCATTCTAGTGGGGCTAATATCTTTACCAGACATGCCTTTCTTGACATCTGTGTCTTTCTGGACAAACTGCCAGCTATATATATCATTCTGCTTTGTGCTTTGCTTCCAGTTCTAGCTGCATGCCTGACTAAAATCAGCCAGCAGAGCTCGCTGACTCAGCTAGTATTCTGGGATGCCCAGAAATTTCCATGAACAAGTTAATTAGAAAAACTCATAGGTAATGATCAACACTGATTTTCAATTTGAGAGATTCTAGAATCACCCCAGAGATGGGCTTCTGGGCATGACTGTGGGAATTTGTCTGTATTGCATTAATTAAGGGGGGAAATCCATCTTAATTTTGGGTGAAGCCATTCCTTTAGCAGAATCCTGGAGAAATGTAACTGAGTAGAGGACTGAACTCAGCATTTCCTGTTCCTTATTGCAGATGCTATGTGTGCAGTAGCTTCAAGAGCCTCCTTCCTCAACTTCCCCTTGAACCATGAACATTCACTTTTGTTGCCTTGTCAGAATAACTTATCACAGCAAAGAAACTAAGCCCTCAGCCTACCACAAGCTTCCATGGAAGGGATGGAAGGGAAGTAAGTTCTCTACCATAATGTAACGTGAATGGTGTGCCATCCAATTCCAAACCAGGTCCTTACACCTGAAATCGCACAAACACACTCCTTACCTCTTGTGGTCAGAATGTTCATTCTCCGAGCTCCTACCAGAATTGTCCAGGTCAGAATTTTCACCCTCTGAGCTCCTATCAGAATTGCCCATTAAATTCTGCATATGGTTTTCTAGAGTTCCTCCTGCCCATGTTTCCAAACTTTTACAAATTTCCCTTTCAATCCAAACACTTCTGCACTGTTTCTTAAGGAATTGCAATGGAAACAACTCTACTTTTCTGGTACCAAACAACTAGCAACAAGCACTCTTCACCACTGAGCCATCTTTTCAGCCTCCTGAACAGCCACCTCTTGGGAGGCCTGCCAAGAAATGTTACAGGCTCGGTAATTTATTTGCCCCTGTTTAATAAATAAATGACTTGGCGATTTATAGAGATGTAGATAACAAACCAGTTGCTTTGCCTCCGAATGAACCAGTCAGAATTCAATACAAAAACACGGCAACACAACTCTTTGAAGATAATCTTGGGCATCAGCCACCATGAGAACACATCTTGTAAACGGTGGATAACCCTCTGGGGGAGATCGAGTTCACTTGCAAGCACAATGTCTTTTATCTGGTTCAGGCTATGTTTATCAAATCAGCTAAGAGAGCTCATAGGAAAAACAGTAGCAGCATGTTTGTGCTTCTAGAACTCAGCCTGCGCTGTCTGGAAACCGCTACCCCAGCTGAAGTGCCCAAGAGCCATGGCATAAGTGTTCTGAAAACTTAGAGAAGTTTTTAAATTACTTAGCTATTCGAATTCTGTTCATTAGTTGTTTTAAGAAATCTTCATGTTCAGCTGAGCTGACATTTGGGGGTTCTGTGAACATTCTAGAAAAATATGCTTCAACCGTGTTTCTTGATATGCTGAGTATGAGTACTTTTATAGACAGTTCGTGGGGACACAGTGAGGTATTCCGGAGAACTTGTAGAGAAGGCAGAAATTTATGCCTGTGAAATAAGTCCCTGAAGTCAGCACACGATGGGAGGAGACCAGCTGTCTCCTTGCTTCAGAAAAGTCCTTGACTTGCTACAAGGGCACGGCTCAGTCTGAAATGTTGTGCCCTAAGTGTGAAAGAATGAACAGCAGCTGGGGATCAACAGCAAAAACAAAATGGAATCTGAATTTACGGAACTGAAAATACTTAAACTTTTTCTTTCTCTGGGTTTCCAGAGAAATACTCAAATCCTTTTCCATCATTCCTCAAGGAGACAGCCTCCCTCCAGTTACTGTTGGAAGCAAGAGCTTGGCCAGGGCAGTTAGTCATCTTGGCCACCGAAAAGGCATGAGCAGCTTTACTGTGAAAAAGGAACAATGCTCTAATTCACATCTGTCTGGAGAAATGACTGTTCTGGTAGTCATAGATTAATCTTGGGGTACATCAGGCTGGGGACCAGGTGTTGGAATCTGAATACATTCGGTGGCTGATTCCTACCCTGTGGAGCCAACTAGGCAGTTAGCCCTCTGTTGGGGACTCACTTTCAATTCCTCCTGGTGGGTTTTTCCCCACATTTAACTTCTATGTGCACATTTGTAACCACTGAGTCAATTATTAAACACAGGGCATTCTGAGAGAAGTAGGCCACAGTTATTAGTAAACCCTAAATGCAGGAGTGTGGGTCAGTAATTAATAATTACTTTATTCTTGGGAAATGAGATTAAACCATTTTTTTTCTGGTCACACAGAAAGCCAGTCTTAGTGGTACAAGTCACTAATTTTTATAGTCAAGGCTGTCTCAAAGGGCTTCTTCCCTACCCCTTGTGTAGAAAGTCAAGAACAGTTTTAAACCCTATCAGGATGATCTCTAATACTGAATCATCAAAGAAGATCCTTAAATACACTATTGAACTAGTTTCTGGGTCATTTCTTTAAATCCAGTGTGTGTGTGTATGTGTGTGTGTGTGTGTGTGTGTGTGTGTGTGTGTGTGTGTGTTGGGAAGGAGATGGGGTTGAACACATGGTAGGTAAGTGGTCTATAATCTAGCGACAGCCTTATTTTGCCTAGTGAATTTAATTAGAACATTTAAGGATGTATGAAGGAATTCTTTCTAAGAACTGTACCGATACTGGTCGTCTTGGGTGTTGTATGGTACCAAAGATTGAATCCAGGGCCTTGTAGATCCCAAGCATTACTCTAAAATTGAGTTCTACTCCTAGCCCTAGGGTTTTTATTTTAATGTTCTTGCTATGCTAAATATGAGAGAGGAAAAGTGTGTGTTCTTTTCAAAATTGATTTTGAAATTTATTCATGCAAACGTGGCAAAAGAAGGAGCATGATTACTATATCATTATTCTATAACCTAGAAGCCCATAATTACTATATCATTCATCTTTTTCCTATAAAAACATAAAAAGTCATAAAATTTATAATGCCCTTTTTGCTAAGGATTTTGAAAACTACAATAGAATATGTTTAGGGAAACCAGGACACATTTACTCTCATGCCCTGTAACTGAAACACTGTGTGTACTTGCTGCGGTGGCATGTATTGATCCGTGGGCACTGGTGGGGTACTCTCATTTACACGTAGTCAGTGTGAGATTAGCACAATTGTTTGGTGGCAGCAAGAGGTAATGCAATGTTCATTTTAACGTGACAGTTCATTCAAAATAGGAGACTCAATTATGACTTATACTGGTCAGATGTGCAATTGGTTTGCCGTATGTCGTGATTAATCTTTGATGGTCATCTAGAGTCAATTGAGAAATACTTAAGGAGCCTAGTGAAGTACAGAGTTCTTGGTGTGTCCATGAGGGCCAGAGGAGGAGATGAAGGGTAAGGATGCAGCCTGGAGGCAGGGGGCACCATCTGGTCATCTGGAGACTTGATGGTATGAAAGAGGGGGGCATTAAAGCCTTCTATCTAGCATGAGCACGCTCTGTCTTTGCTGCCTGGTCATTCCCATTGCTTCTCCATGCCCTTCCACCATGAGATTTTTGCCTGACCACGGCCCAGAAACAGAGAAACAGCCAACTATGGACTGGAATCCCTGAAAATTAGAGGGAAAAACAAACCAAGAAACAAAAATACCAAACAACAACAAGAAACCCTCTTTCCTCCTTGTAATCCATTTCTCCCAAGTGTCTATGACAACAACAAGGAACGAATTCAGTATAGAACCTGAACTCCTTGATCAGATACCTATAAAACATTTAAGCTGTTTGAAGAGTTTGTAGATGACCCAGAGAAATAGTCAAACTTCAAACAGATACATTTTAAATGATATTCTTGTCAAATAAAAGATGAAAAAACAGTATTGCTTCCAAAGTGTATCACTGTATATTTTTAAGTATTTTATTTCGTGAGGTTAAATGATAAAATGCTTTAAGCCATGGGCCTCTTCAATTTGTCCCTCTCTTTATATTTTGGATGAATACTGAGAATTTTTATTTAGATTTTATCACAGTTTTCTAGAATGATAAGACAACATGTTTGTTTTAAAAGGATATTTCTTGTTTATTGAGAAGAATTGAAATTAAGTAAGAAAGTGTAAACACTGAAAAGAATCTTTGGATTGATTTTAATCTCCAAAATAACAAATGGAGAAAGTAAATCCCCCAAAAGTTTGGCAAACTACTCTATGTAACATATTGACTGACATTAGTGAGTTTCGCCTTGGGCTCCAAGTTCTATGATAACGTTACCACAGTATCTGCTGTGTTTTTGAAGGTGAACTGATCCCATAGCTGATGTGTATGAGTGTTTGCTTCCCTGTTGGTGGGTCTTTGGAGGGAACCTCTAGGAGATGAACCCTTGCTAGAAGAAGTGGGTTACCAGGGTTGATAGCCTGGTCTACTACCTGTTCATTCTCTGGCTCCTGCTGGCTGATGCAGTGCGGCCAGCTGCCATGCCTTCCCCAACATGATAGGATGTATCCCCTTCAGTTGTAAGCCAGAGCAAGCACCTTTACTTACACCATCTCAGGTTATATGTCAAAACAACAAGAAAAATAACCTACATCTCTCTGGAATTCCTCAAGATGGTCTAGGAGTGTTCAATTCTTTATTCAGTGTTACTCTAGGGAGGTTCCTTGCCATTTTCAGCACCAAATACTAGTCAGTAAGGTCTAGTATTTGAGACTGGGGAGAAGCTATTTTCCCAGCTAGCCTGAAACTTGCTGTGTAATGCAGTTTAGCCTTGAACTTACTATCTCCCTGCCTCAGCCTCCTGAGTGCTGGTATGGAATCATAGGCATGAACCACTATGCCTCCTAGCAAACTCTACCTCCTAGTCACTGTGCCTGTGTATAAGACCATGAGAGAATGGACAGCCAGACATCACTGTGCCTGCGTGTAAGACCATGAGAGAATGGAACATCCAGACATCACTGTGCCTGCGTATAAGACCATGAGAGAATGGAACATCCAGACTAGGCATCACTGTCCTCTGCAGCTTTTGTAGGTGAGAACTATCATAGAAGAGTAGAATTGACTCACACCTCCCTAACAAAGGGTAATGCAAATGAGGATGAGACTCTAATCACAAGAGTGTGAAATCTGACAGCACAGTCTGTCAGTGTAAATGTCCTGAGCCTCATTACCACTTGTTATGGAGCTGAACATGTTCTAGTCCTACCTCTGAGGCTCCAGCAGGTTGCAGAGCCTTTATGGCACTTCCTCATCTTTAAGATGGAGTTAATGAAGGCCGCTGGTTGGCAGATGTTAGTAAAAGAATACAAATACATACATACATGCAAATGGCTTAGCCTAATCTACACTGGACATAGCAAAAGTGATCAGCAAATTTTAGTTAAAGTTACAATATGATTATCTAAATTCTTTTGCCAAAACCCCCAAGTCCAGTTCAGATGTAGAAATCACATCCCATGTTGAGTATAAAAACATCATAGTTTCTCATATACATAGGTATATTGATTCTAAATTGGTAGCTGTTCATCTCGAGGGAAACTACAAGAGTCTCAGCTCAGATGTATGAAGATAAGGTTTTAAAAATGGGTACCCAACTTTTTGTGCCATGAAATTGATCACACATAATGAAAAAAATGTATTTTATGGCCTTACATCACATAATAGATCTTAGATTTATTTCGTTTCACTGGCTTGAATCATGAATCTCAGGTAACGTTTTGATTATAAGACTTAGTTTCCAATATGCATCAATAGAAGAAGCATCATGGGAAAATATTTATTGACCTAATCCAGGGTGAAAATATTCTTAAAAACATATCACATGTAATTTCATTATTTATCCATTTAAAAATAAACCTAGTAATGTCCATTTGAATGACTAGGTCATTTCCTTTGCAAGCCAATACATTCTTCAAAAATGACAACTGGACAGTTGAGAGTCTTCTAGATTTTCTATTGAGAGGAAAGTAAATCAGTGAAAGAAATGTTTCAATTCTAGATACAGAGGTAGAAATTTGAAGTGAGTGGTTTTCACAAGTTCATGAGTAGTCACCAAATGAGAACCCTGGGAATTATGTTATCAAATGTAGATTAATGGATCACATTTCCCAGATATCTAAATGACGGCTTTCAAACTGAGACACTTTGGCAGTGGACTCTGTCTCAACACCTATGTTCTGGAGAGCCATTTGATTAAAGGAGTGCAGGCTAGAACTGTACAAAAAGCTTATTTTGAAGCAAAAATAAGCAAAAGAGTGGTTCACCTTCGTGATTTTAATGTTACTCACTTCATGGAAACAACCTTTCATTCTGTTTCAAGTCTGGTGATTGCAAGTAAATTTATCTTAAAAACCTGATATATTACTCTAGCTAAGGCATTTTAAATCATCACAAAAGAAAAAGGATGGTGATTTAAAATATATTCAGATTATTAACAATTAATCAACTAAATCAAGCATACTATTTGATCTCCTGATGAAAAATTCATGAGTGCCCCCTTACTGCTTTAGATTGATTGAGGAGAATGTCACTAAGTATTCCCAAAGAAAGTAAGACTTGTCTGCAAGTTAATGCTGCTTGGGAGTAAGCTTTCACTAAAGCTCATAAGTGTCACCAAGTCTCTGATCATCAAGAGCTTTGTACTCCAAATGTTAAAGAAAAATGCTGTTATTACTGAAAAGTAAATGTTCATACATGTAGGAGCATTATGCTGAGCAATATAAGATAAAATAATTAGTATTTTTTAAGAACTCAAGTACATTGAATAAATACTATGTGCATCATCTAAACATAGTAAGAGCTATCCATGACAGCGGAACATAGTTAATTGAGTGTTATCAGTTTGGGTAACAGAGACAAAAACAAGAGTGAAAATAAAGGAAAAGAACATCCTAGGGGCTGTGGAATACCAGCAAGTGTGTAAAGGATAATATTTAAGGAGAAAGAAGCCAACATGTCCTGGAATTTGATGACAAATGCAACCTTGTTCATCTAAGAATGTCAATAGAGCACACAGAGGAAATGGAGACGGTACATACACATTGTAATCCAGTCATCAAGACAGAGGGCATTTGGAAAGTCACCCCTAAAGAAAAGTGATTTCACCTAGAAAGGCTAGTATAAATTGATGAACAGCTCTCTGTGTAGGCAGCATATGGTAAATTCAAAATGCTAGAAGATAAAACTGCCCACATAAAATTCTATGTCCAGCAAAGCCATCTCTTCAAAAATTAAAAAGGGATTCCAATATCCTCTGTTGAATGGAGAGAGGGTCCCTTTGTTTCATTCCGGCTAGCTTACACTTGAAATAATCACACAGAAACTGTATTCATTTAATCACTGCCTGGCCCATTAGTTCTAGCCTCTTATTGGCTAACTCTCATATCTTGATTAACCCATTTCTATTAAATATGTGTATCACCACGTGACTGTGGCTTACTGGCAAGATTCTAACCTACATCTGTCTCAGGCAGGAGATTCATGGCATCTGCCTTTCTGTCCTTCTTCCCTACGTAATTTCTGCCCTATCAAAAGGCCAAGGCAGTTTCTTTATTCAACCAATGAAAGCAATACATAGACAGAAGGACCTCCTACACCATTTCCCCTTTTCTGTTTAAACAAAAAAGAAAGGCTTTCACTTTAACATAGTAAAATTACACATAACAGGTATCAAGCAAGAATTACAGTTACAATATTTATATCTATTTTATCTTTTATAATAACAAAGGAAAACTATAACTATAACTATCTATCTATTCTTCAACTCCATCAAAGACTCCAGAAGGATATAATATTACCTAAGTAAAAAGGAAGTACATTGTAAGCAGCTTCCAAAACTCAAGAAATGACAGAGACATCTCGCTGCCTGGACAGTCACCCAAAGTTTTTCTGTACCTTTGGGGCATTCATCTTCAGCCTACAGGCCCATAGTGTCCAGCAGACTTTTTCATGAAGCAGGAAATTTTATAGACAGTTCAGTCACTTTTTTCTGTGTCCTACAGAATGTCTCTCAGACTCCTTCATGAAGCAGGAACCCCAAAAGACCATCTCACCTTTAGGCAAGTCCTATCTCTGTGGGTTCTTTGTGTCCAGTTTATGCAACAGTACAGGCAAGAGCAGTTTCTTGCCCAAATGGCTAACCAACTCCATAAGGAGCCTTTTTGATGCCCATCTTCCTCTTGAAATAGATTGGTGCTGCCAGGAGCAGACATGTCTCATTGTCATGAAAAGCCCAAAGTTATTAAAACATTTTAGATGCCATATTCTGTAGTCTTTGAAAGATATGAAGAATGCCCATCTAACTGAAATATGTCTCTATATATCTAGAAAATCTAACTAACATGACTATAAGCTTGACTATTATCAATGATTATCCATTAACAACCTATATTTCCTAATTATACATTACATTTTTAAATGAGCTACACAACCACAATACCTTAATCAAGATCAGAAATACATATACATATAACAAAATTGACCTTAAATTAGTATCAGTAAACCAAGATCCATATTATTGTAAATTATCCACATCTATGTCATATCCCTCTTTAAATATAAAAGAACATTGATAAACAATATTTGGGAATATGGGCGAAGTTTTTTCTCTCCAAACTGCTTTGTGCTGTATGGGGGTGCTGTTAATCAGGTCTTTTATGCTGTATCCTGTATGCTGGTTCTTCTCAGTTGGCAATTGAGCAAATTGAGTTTTTGAGGGTGTTCACAGCAACCTTTCAGGAGGGTGTGGTCTATCATATCATATTGGTCTAGAAGCAATCTACAGGGTCTCATCTTTTGTGAAAACAAAAGAAAAATGTCTTTTCCAAAGCATCATATCCTTAGACCCAAATTCTGAAGTCAAGATACCTTTATGGTATACATGCTGGATTAACTTAGCAGAACATACAATGAAAAGTCTCTCTGTCCTTAGCTCCTTCACAGTCAAAAAAATTAAAGAAAACACAATAATATACAGAATCCAGACTCTCCGTGAATTTTCCATTTTTATATGGCTTTTTTTACTCTATTACTTTTTTCTGTCTCTTTAAAGACTTTACCCATTTTAAAGCATTAACTTTATTTTATGACTCTATATACTCTTTTTATTTTCTCTCCCAAGCCAACATGCATTTATCCAACATTGTGACCCATTTAGAGGTCACTTATGTCTGATTCTGTTCTATTGCATTGTCTGTAATTCTCTACTGTCTTGAAGAGCTCTTAAAATGCTAAGCAGCTTGGTTGCAGCTGCTCTGGATGTTGGCTGCTCCTCTCTCCAATTTCAAAATGGTGGATGTACCATTTCTGCTAGCTCTGGGGCTGCCAGGTAGGAGCCGCACTCAGCACTTTAACTCTGAGAATGAGTGTGCAGCACATAAACTCTTTTTATCTGAATTACAGCCAAATCTGCCACACAGAGCACTGTGCAGCCTGGAAACATCTCTCTGTATGGTGGCAGGAATCTGCCATGCTCTCCTGCCTGCCCAAGCCTGATCCTGCTGTCTGCCCAGGCAGGAAGAGCTGAGCCACAGGCATGATCTCAGATACTTTCCTCCCGACCCTGAGTGAGCGTAGAAACCCCCAGGCCCACAAATGCCATTGAAATGCTTTATAGCCAGAGTTCACAGTGGCGGCACAGCTCAGGAAGTTGCATTTTAAAACCTGCAGCTTTTTTCCTCCTGTGGCTGCTGAGTCAGGAAAACTTTTCTGCAGCACCCCACCAGCAAAAAGCAAAAAGCTGTGTTAGACTCTATATTTGTGTCTAGAATTCCTTTTAAAGTCCCTCAGGTTTTACGTGGAGTCAGTTTACCACATTGGAGCACCAATTGTTGAAGGGAGTGGGGCCCTTTTTTCTGGCCACCCAGCTAGCTTTACCCCTGAAATGATCGAAATAATCACACAGAAACTGTATTCATTTAATCACTGCCTGGCCCATTAGTTCTAGCCTCTTATTGGCTAACTCTCACATCTTGATTAACCATTTCTATTAAATATGTGTATCACCACGTGACTGTGGCTTACTGGCAAGATTCTAACCTACATCTGTCTCAGGCAGGAGATTCATGGCATCTGCCTTTCTGTCCTTCTTCCCAGCATTCAGTTCTATCTACTCTGCCTACGTAATTTCTGCCCTATCAAAAGGCCAAGGCAGTTTCTTTATTCAACCAATGAAAGCAACACATAGACAGAAGGACCTCCTACACCAATCCTCAGATTTTTAAAGAAATCTTTCATAGTTTCATAGTTGGCCTGTCCTACAGGAAATACCAAAAGACTCCTTCAGGCTGAATTTAAAGAGGCTAAAACAAGTACTATGTAGTAACTTGATTATTTGCATACATATAAAAAGGTATTTTGCAAAGAGGATTCATGGGGGGCAGGAGACACTTAGATCTTCCTGGGAAGGAGAAATAGGAGAGATTCCATGGTGGACTGAGGGTGGGTAGCGATGGGAACATGAGCAATCAGTTTGAGGGAGGCTGATGGAGAGAGTATTGAAAGAGACTTCTGGAAATGGGGAACATTTCGGGGTCAGGTAAAAACCTGGTGCAAGGAAATCTAGAAGGAAGGCCCCAGCTAGATGTATAGCAATAATGTAGCCTGAACTGGCCATCTCCTGTGCCCATATTGGTACCTACCCCAAATGTCATCAGAGAGGCTTCGTCCAGCAACGGATGGAAACAGATACGGACCCACAGCCAAATATTAGGTAGAGTATAGGAAATCCTGCAGAAGAGGGGGTAAAGTATTGTAGGAGCCAGAGGCATCAAGGACATCATGGGAAGACTCACAGAGTCAACTAGCCTGGGATCACCGGGGCTCACAGAGACTAAGCTGATGACTGGGGAGCCTACATGGGACTGACCTAGGCACTCTGCATATATGTTGTAAATGTGTAGCTTGGACCGGTGGGACTACTAACAGTGGGAACGGGGTGGTCTCTGACTCTTTTACTAGCTTTTGTGACCCTATACCTCATACTGGGTCACCTTGTCCAGTTTTAAATCATGGGAGGTGCTTAGTCTTACTGCAACATGATATGCCATGTTTTGTTGATATCCATGGGAGACCTGCCCTTTCCTAAGTAGGAATGCAGGAGGAATGATTGAGGGTGAGAACAGAGAGAGTATGGGTGGAGGGACTGAGAGGAGAGGAGGGAGGGGAAAGTGCAGCAGGGATGTAAAATAAATAAATTTATATATGTATTTATTTATTTAAAATTGCAACAATTAAAAACATAAATAAATAAAAAATGAAAATGTGTTCTGGTCAAGGTACCTCCCTAGGTAAATACATGCTTATATAAATGTATTTTTTAAATATCCTAACTGTTTAGAAAGGCAACGACAAGCCAGGCATGATAGCACATCCCTGCAGTGCAGGGAGACTGAGACAGGGGCATTATGCATTCAAGACCAGCCTGGGAAACACAGTGACATCTTGTCTAAAAATCAAACATCAGCGCAAACTCTGAGAATAGTAGTAATTATAAAATTATGATTCATCTTGCCTGAGGCTAACAGTTAAGCTTGCCTGAAGATATAAATGGGGGAGCGTCTGGTGCCAGAGTGTGAAATCTGCGATTAGGCTTTGCTTTCCTCTAACCCTCGCTCATAACAGATATTCATTGTGATTCTCAGATTTAAATCACATGTCAAGTTCCAGGGCCCAGTGATAAAGGGCTGATGAAACCCTTGTCTGAAGAGGCAACTGACAAATCATGGAATTTCAAGAATACAACAAATACCTTAACAGAAAAAGATGTCATGACAGCTCCAGGCAGATGTGTCTGCCCAGAACAGGGGAAGGGGAGACCTGGTCAATGAGCTGGTGGCATGTGGGTGGGGACAACAAATATTACAGTTAAGAATGAAAATAAGTGCTAGAGTAAGAGTGATAGAAGTTGAGGATGGGAAAACGGGGAGAGAATGCATTAATGGTGTCTGTACTGGCTGGTTTTATGTCAACTTAACATAAACTGCAGCCATTAGAGAAGAAGGAGCCTCAGCTGAGGAAATGACTCCATGAGATCCAGGTGCAAGGCATTTTCTCAATTAGTGATCAATGCGGGAGGGCCCAGATCATTGTGGGTGGTGCCATTCCTGGGCTAGAGCAATCCCTGGGTTGGTGGTCCTGGGTTCTATAAGAAGGCAGGCTGAACAAGTCAGTAGGCAGTGTTCCCCCATAGCTTCTGCATCTGCTCCTGCCTCCAGGTTCTTGCCCTGCTTAAGTTTCTGTCTTGCCTTCCTTTGATGATCAACAGTGTTGTGAAAACCGAAGCCAAATAAACCCTTTCCTCCCCAACTTGCTTTTTGGTCCTAATGTTTCATTGCACCAATAGAAATCTCAACTAAGACAGTATCTTAAGCCTTGTAAGGAGATATATATTTTTAAATTTTTATTAGATTTATTCATCTTATTTTATGTGGTTTGGCCTCTGTATTTCTATGTACCAAGTATGTGTTTGAGGCTCAAAGAGTTCACAAGAAGGTACTGTGTTCTCTGAAACTGGAATCATGGATGGTTGTGAACCAGCACCCGGGTGCGGAGAATAGAACCTGGGTTGCCTACAAGAGTCCCGAGTACTCTTAACCATTAAGCCACCTCGCCAGCGTCACAGAAATTAATCTAATAGGCAGCCATAACAGATTTCAAAAAAAGTTTATGAAAAATCAAATTTGTAATTTAGAAATGTATTGGGCCATAGAAAGAGAAGTGGATGAATGAAGCCCAGCTATGAATGTTTGGAGGCTGAATCTATAGTCCATGGGAGAAAGGATGACATTATGACCTCCCGCAGTGTGGGTGGTAGAAGAAGGTTTGAGCTCCACGAATTGCTTAGAATGCAGAATGGACAGGAAGCCCCTAAAGTTATGGAAGTCATGTCCTCAAATAGATTGTGGGGAACATCCCACCCTCTCCCCCTCCTTCTTGGCATTTGAAATAGATGGTTTTGCTCCACAAGACCCTGTCATGTTGGACCCCTTGCCAAAGACCCAAAACAATAGGGCCTCCTGATCGTGGACTGTAAATTCCACAGTATAGGCCAAATAAACCCTTTCTCTTCATAAGTCAGCTATTTCTGGTGTTTCCTTACAGTGATGGGAAGTTGACTGATGCAGGTCTCTGTCATTTTTACGCATCAGTGTGGAAGAGGATAAATATTAAACTTTATAAAACTTGCAGTTTATTTCACTGCACTATGATATTAATAATGCAGATATTATCTGGTAACAAAACTGATAATCATGGGGAGCCCAGGAGAGAGAGCTTTGCAGGATAAATATAGATTTGGTAGTCATAATATAGTAACAGTATTAGAAATCAGGGACTGGTTGTGATTGTTCTAAAAACAGAATAACAAAAAGATGTGGGGAAGAGCCAGGACCTACTTAGAGAAACACAAACATTAACACTACAGGCTGAGAAAAAACAGCAAATCAAGAAAACCATGCAGGAGCCAGAGATGGCAAGCAGTGTATCGTCATAGAAACCGTGTGGCCCCATTGTGCCTGTCAGGAGCCTTGGAGATGCACAGCAAGAGAATGGCACTGTATAAATACACCTCCCCATCATCACTGGCTAGCAAGCTATTTAAGGCTATACCACATTTTGGACAGAGCCTTTTCTCATAATAAACAGTTACAGGAAGGGAGTAAAGGGGGTGGAGAGACTAGAGGAGTAGAGTACCATCTCAGGGTACAGCCCTGCAGATGGAAGTCAGTAGATACTAAACTGTGGAGTCTGGGGAAGGAAAGGTTTTTAATCTTAAAAATTTTGGATTTATTTAGATATAATTTTAGTTTTATTTAGATATAGTTTCATAACATCAACATCACCCATTTTAAATTCAGCTTTCTGATTTTTGACAATTGATACAAATAGCATCAGAACCCTAGGCAACCACTTGTCTACTTATAATTAATTTTATACCTTTAAAACTGTTTCGAATAAGTAGATAAGTTAGTGTTTATAATTTTAATGTGTTTTTCCTACACATATTTCCATCCATTTATACCCAGGTATTTCAAGGTTTGGGATTTTACTTTCAATGGTATATTGCTAGTGTATGAGAATGTCAACTTAAATGTTTGCTACACTTTGGCTAGTGGAATTTCAATAGTTCCCACATGGTGATAATTTAGGGACCCAGTATCCTGCTACTTCTCAGTATCACTTCTTTTTCTAGAAGTGTTTTTGCCGAACCTGGCAGAACTCATGAGCATATTAACTAATGGCCCAAGAGATCCCCTGTGCAGATTCTGAGAACTCCTTATCTGCAGAGTCCCCTTTTCTTGGCTACTCTGCTCACAAATTCCAGTCACTTTGGCAATGTAATAATCCTAAAATTGCCTCCAAGCTGAGAACCTTATCCATAGACCGGCTCACTTTCCTTCTGGACCACATCCCACCGTCATTATCCAATCTTCAAATGGTAGTGTTTCTTACGCTTTGCACAAATTTTTCTTTGTTTGCAACAGAGGGAAAGTCTCATGGGTAAACTATCAACCTCCTATTCTTTTCTATAGTGTAGGAGTCTAAAGTAATATTCAAAAGTTTTTCAGAAGCACTTTCCCAAAATATGAAAACAAGAGAACAGAGAGATGACCATAAAGAATAATTGCAATAGGAATCCCCCAAATGATTTCATTGTTATTAATAAATATCCACCTAGAGAGAAAAATAAATTTAAAGAGCTGATTTGAAGACATAATTTGTGTTCCAAATCATTATTATAAATTTCCCCTGACCCACAAACTCACACGTGCAAAGACTTGGTATTATCAGTGCCCAGAGCATACCTGACTTGGAAGGTTTGCACACTGATTTAGTTCACAAGAGAATGATAAATAAACAAGAATGCCAAACATGCACTAGGGGTAAATATGAATACACACCTTAGTTCACATCCCATCTCCTTCCCTTGTGGGTATCACATTTGAAAAGATGCTCTCTTCTCCCTGAGTTTCCATTTTCCTGTCTGTAATAAAAACGATAAGTGTGTCTGACTTCACAGGCCATCTGGGGATCACAGGAAATGGCATAAAAGCCACAGGCAGGGCAACACAGAGCCAGAGAGCAGGAGCTCTGGATCCAGGCTTTCATGCATTCACATCCTCTTTCTACTAACTACTTGCTGGCTGACCTTATGTGAGTCATATACATGTTCTTATTTTATGCACCCAGAAAAGGTGGATGGTCTGAGCCCCCATCACACCAAGTTATTTTAAAGATTAAACAGGACTACCTGCATGAAGTGCTTCCAAAATTATTCACTTGGTGAGTGTTAAGTGTTGGGTAAGCACTCTTGCCATGATAGAAATGGACTAAAGCAGGTTCCCCCCAGGAAAACGGAAGTTTGCCTACTGACAGAAACACTCAGCCTAAAGTAGCAATGAGCTATTACAGTCATAGAGATGAGCATGGGGCAGCGGAAGCCAAAGGAGTACAGATAGCTTAGAAAATAATAAACAAATTAATTAAATGGCCTCCACTAAAACTCTCAATATTTATTTCCCAAAGACTCAGTGCTAAAGATAGGGACATTATCATTCACAGAGTTGTTAAATAGCATATAATCTATGAACTCTGAGATTAGTTAGTCTGGGATCTGGATCAGCTAACCCACAGTTATGAAGGCAGAAATAAACACAGAAATCTTCCATGGATACCTTCAGAACCCAGCGGGTTCTGTTTGTACCGGGAGACAACATGGAAACCAGCTTTAAACCTACAAGGCTTCGTGGACCCTGTGGTTCAGGGCATAGAAACGGAGTGGTCTAGAAGGATCAAAGTTTCAGATCCACAGGAATGGGAGCTCTGGGAAGTTAGGTATTGTGTTCACCATTACATCTGCAGAACCTAAGCAATGACTCATGAATAGTGCAATACTTTGAATAAATAATTAGACATGGACATATATTACTTTGGTGTCAATCAACTTCCTCCAAAGAAAATATTCGGATTACCTCATCCAGCCTTGATGCAGGGGGAGGAGCTTAGTCCCACCTCAACTTGATGTGCCATGCTTTGTTCAAGTCCATGGGAGGCCTGCCCCTTTCTGAACGAAGCCACAGGAGGAGGAGTGGGTAGAATGGGGACTGGGGAGGGAAGGGAGGAGAAACTGTGGTTGGTATGTAAAATAAATAAAAAGTTATTTAAATAAAAGAAAACAAGAAATTACCAAAAACAAAAAGAAAAGATAGACATTGTCAGAATGCACCCTTGTGATTAAAAATCTTTCTTTCCTTCCATTGCTGTCCTGAATCTCTTCTGATTGTGATAGTTCCCTTTAACTGTTTTAATATATTCAGGCTGATTATCTTATTTATTTACTTACTTTCTCATTATTTTTTCAATGTATTTAGGGAGCATTTGCACTTACTATCACATAAGGCTATATTGTATTTACAACAACAACCAAGTTTTCATTCTCAGAATACCAAAAATCAATCAATCAATCAACCAATCAATCAATAACTGATACAAAGAAAAATATCAACTCAGATTTTCCAAGGTAAAAATTACTCTATAGTGGAATTATTAGCAATTTTCAAACTTTAAATATAGTGAGGTTGTTAAGTCTGCCAGTCTCACTGTATAGCAAATTGATTTCATGGGGAAGAGGGATCCACTCCTTATGACTGATAGCTGACATACAGTTAATATGCAACTGTCAATGAGACAATTGGGTGGCATTGTGGTCAGTGCAGGGAAGCCCTGGGCCTACATAACTCATTCATAGTTATAGCTGTATTTATCATTGTTTGTGGAAGCAATGAATCAAAGGAAAAACAATGTTATTTAATCTTAAAACTGCAAGCCAACGTTTTCTAAGCATTAAGATTGGAAAGTCCCCAAAGAAGGGAATTTCAGATTCCTACCTCTAGAAAACTATATTGGAAAAAAGTCTCTGGTATATTCCAGAAGGGTACAGAAGAAGAAAAATGCTACATCATGCTGAAGAAAAATCTCCTTCATTCTTCATGCAAAGTTCTCCCCATGTGCAGACATGCTTCTGTTGAAAAAGAAAGGAAGAGGGACCATTGGATGCCTTGCCATCATCTCCTAAGTGTTAAATGGTTGCTGAGCATTGAACCCAACTACTCCCCCATCCCCATTCCACACTAGAATTTAAGAGAGATGTAGCTGAAGCTTATAGAGCAAGGCAAGATATTCAGGTTTGTAGTAAAGAAAAGGAAATCCTATTCAGATATTAACCCCACTTTGTACCAGGCTTTCTTTTAGGCCACAAACCAAATGCCAAATTATGACACGGAAACTTGTTATTAGTTATGAATGCTTGACCTTAGCTTATGCACATTACTTGCTAGCTCTTATAACTTTACCTGTTTCACTTCATCTACGTTTTGCCTCAAGGCTTTTTACCTTTCTTTCCTTCTGTATGTCCCACTCTGTCTAGTTGGCTGGTGGCTGCCTGGGTGGCTGGCCCTCGGTGTCCTCCTCCTTTTCTCCCTGTTCTCTCCTACTCCTTCTCTCCCTTTTGTCTAGATTTCTCCTCCTACTTTTTCTCTCTGCCCGCCAGCCCCACTGTCCCTCTCCTGCCCAGCTATTGGGTATTCAGCTTTTTATTAGATCAATCAGGTGCCTAAGTGAGGCTAGGTGAAATGAATGCAACATATCTTTCCATAATTGAACAAATGCAGCACAAGCAAGTGTAACACATCTTTACATCGCTAACAAAGGCAGCAGAAACAAATGTAACACACCCTCGCATAGTTAAAGTAATAGTCTGCAGCATAAACAATGTAACATATTTTCAGCTAGTTAAAATAATATTCCACAATGTCTATTAGTTTGTTTCCAAGAAGTAAACAGGGTAATGTACATGTTCATTAAGCAACAGCAGTAGACAATGTGGGGACACAGTACGAGGTTCACAGACTGTATCTCTTAGAGCATTTATTTAAAGTAGATCACAAAACAATGAAAGAATCTGTAGAAGGATGGTGGTGAGTGAAATTTGAAGTAGTCTTAGAAAAATATCTTGTAGTGACAACTGTCTTTCTCCGTAGCTAACGCTGTCACTTTTCCCCAGAAGCCCTCCTCAGTCCTCTTGCATTCTGTGTCACTCTGAATACATTAATAGCAGTGTAAGTTACTCCCTCTGTGCAGCGCTTGTCCATTTCCTCCTCCTCCTCTGACTTGGAAGCCTTCAATCTAGCAGTAGAATTGGTTTTGCATGCTATTATTTACTCCACATAATGGCTTGTTCTATTCCACAAATTGCAACTACTTTATTCATCAAAGATATTTCATTTGATGGAGTGGTGAAGTCACTGAACACTGATTAGTATTAGGACACATAATTACTAGTCTTTCCTGGTCAAGAATTTGTTGTTAATGAAGTGCCTCTTTAAAAAAAACAGAGTCTACGAGGGAGTTCCAGGACAGGCTCCAGAGCTACACAGAGACACTCACAGTGAATTCTCCCTCTTCTAACAGTTGTTCAAAGCTAAGGACAATGAACAACAAAATCTATTTACATCTGCCTACCACCACTATGACTATTGCAAGAGTGACCATTTCTTAGGCCCAGATTCAGTAAAGCATTGCTAGGCAATCTGCTGCCTGGCATCCCCCTAAACCCCAGACTCCTTGAATTGCCCTCTGTCCACCTCATACAGTATAGTCTTCACAGAGGAGGTATGTTATGACACCCCTTTCCTTACAGTCCCTCAGTGCCTGCACAACTACATATATACGATATTGGTGAACCAAACTCTTAAAAAATGCTAAATTGGCTGGAGAGATGGCTCACAGGTTAAGAGCACTGACTATTTTTCCAGAGGTCCTGAGTTCAATTCCCAGCAACCACATGGTGGCTCACAACCATCTGTAATGAGATCTGTTGCCCTCTTCTGGTCTGTAGACACACATGCAGACAGAATACTGTATACATAATAAATAAATAAATATTTAAAAAAATTAAAAAAATAAAAAAACAGAGTCAGTAACTTCTGTCACTTGTCTGCCCCACAAAAACATTAATAATATCAGTGAGGGGCTTTTGAGAGGGTTTGAAATTTCATAGGGAAGATCAGCATGAGTGTTTTGAGATCCATGTGTGTATAGTGAGACTTCATGCTTTCCAGCCTTTTAATGGTATTCTAGAAGATGCACATAACATAATTTGCTTATCTGCTTACCCACTGGGGTATTATTCTTAAATTTAGCTATTATTTTAAAGATCTATCATGGACATTTATATACATTAACTGTATGACATTGTGTTTCATAACTTTTAGGTAAATGTCTGGGTCATGTTGTAAATACATTTTAAAACTGAGAAACAGTCAAATTATGTATGAATTGATTGTAGCTTTTCACATCCCTGTTGTTTATGAGAGCTGTGGTTTTTCACACTTCTGGCCACATTCAATATGGCCAGTCTTTCTAAGCTCCAGTTATTCAATCAGTACCTTGGGATGTTTCAGAATGGTTGTGATTTGCATCCTTCCTTGAGGCCAGCGTATTGCTCTATGCATTTTTTGATCTATGCTCTTCTTTTGTTAAATGTCTGTTCAAACACTCTAATCACTTTATTCATACATTGCAGTTAAAATCTTTTTAGAATGCACTGTATATTTAAGATTCAAATTATCAGATTGAATGTCTGTCTGTTTGTCTCCCCATCCATCCATCCATCCATCCATCCATCCATCCATCCATCCATCCATCCATCCATCCAAACCACATCTAGGCTGTGACCTGTCATTTCTCTTCTCTCAATATTGGTTTATATGTTTCAGACAGCTTCGCTATATTTTGTCAGATGTACTGGTAAGTGTTACATTTTTTTTTCACCCAGTTGCACAGACCCAGCAGCCATAGATGTCTAAAAGCTGTCTTGTTGGACAGTCTGGATATCAGCTGTTTTTATCACTACAGGAAGTAATATTGAGCAGTGGGTGTCCCAGAGTGTGCCTATGTATTTTATACTCTCTTCTACATAGATGTTTCTCATGTCACACACACCACTGAAAAAAAATTTCTAAGATTATTTTGTTATTATGTAACTTAATTATTTATTATTGTTTTAAGAAAATAAAACAAGCTATCTTTTTTCGTTTTACATACCAATCCAAGTTCCCAATCCCTTCCTTCCTCCCATCTCCTCCAGCTTCCTCCTCACCCCACTCCCAGCCACTCCCCAGAGAAGGCAAGGCACTTTGCTCTAAGGAAGGACCAAGGTCCTCCCCACTATATCCAGGTTGAGCAAGTTATCCATCCAATGAGAATGGGTTCCAGAAAGCCAGAACAAGCAGTAGGGATAAATCCTGGTGCCACACAGTCTGCCCCAGCCATACAACTGTCACCCACATTCAGAGGATCTAGCTTGGTCCTATGCTGGTTCCTTCCCTATCCAGCTGGAGTTGGTGAGCTCCCATTAGCTCAAGTAAACTTTTTTTAGTGGGTGTCCCCATCATGGTCTTGATCCCTTTGCTCATATTCTCTCTCCTCCCACTCTTCAACTTGACTTTGGGAGCTCAGCCCAGTGCTCTACTGTGGGTCTCTGCCCCTGTCTCCATCAGTTTCTGGATGTAGGTTCTATGGTGACATTTAAGATAATCATCAATCTGACTACAGGACAAGGCCAGTTCGGACACCCTCTCCACTATTGCTTAGGGTCTTAGCTGGGATCATCCTTGTGGATTCCTGGGAATTTCTCTAGTGCCAGGTTTCTGCCTAGCCCTGTAATGACTCCCTCAATCAAAATATCTCTTTCTTTGCTCTCCATCTCTGTCCTTCCCCCATCCTCGACTATCCTATTACTTCAAGTTCTCCTCCCCCTCCCCTTCTCCTCTATTTCTTCCCTTCCACCCTCCCTTCTCCCTCCACCCTCATGCTCCCCCCAAAATCAATAACCCTCCTATATACAAATGATAAAGAAGCTGAGAAGGAAATCAGAGAAAACATCACCATTCACAATAGCCACAAATAACACAAATTATCTTGGGGTAATATTTAACCTAATTTTATAAAAGATGTTAAAGAAAATTAGCTTATTTTAAATAAGAAAAACCCATAAACTCCAACTTGTCTAGGTTAGTTTTTCTATTTCAGACAATTGAGATATGTTTTAATGTATGTAACTATGTTGGCTGGCAGTAAAACTAATTTAAATTTAAAACTTTCAAGGGATTATATAGAAAATATCCAAAGGAAACATCCCTGCTTATGTTCTTAATTAACCCAAAATTATAACCATACAACACAAGAAAAGCAAAATAAGAAAAACAGTAATTCAATAAATCATTTTGAGATTGAAAAGATGAAAAATGATTTATCTTTTTGATGGCGAAGACCATCCTAATTGATCCTTTCCTTCAAACAGTATTTTCTACCAATGTCCACCACCTACTTTCTGGTAAGAAATGCCTCAAATTTTCCATCTTCAGAAACCCCTGCTCAGGGAATGTTGCTTCATAAGCCACTCAGCAACTATCTCCGTACTTATATTTATGGTTCTTGGTTGAATTTTAACAAGTTACAGCTAATAAGCAGCAAAGTTGATCCGTCCAAATTTCCATGAACCGAGAGCTACTTCTTATGCAAAATTGTTCAGCATTTATTACTTAAGAGATACATTTAATAAGCTACAATAATTTACTATCTTTTGTGGTATTGCTGCCCTTTCCATTAAATAAATTGGATTGAAATTATGAAAATGCTTTTTCAATTAAACTTCTTATGCGGGCAGGATGATGGAATAACTTAGTCACATGAATGAGTGTGTGAGTGAATGAACGAACAGAGACAAAGAGGATCCTGTGAAACCAATGTTTTATTTTCCATCACAATGTTCCCGAACTCTAATTAAATGCCCACCAGAGCCAGATAATTCATTTCCTTTCCAAAGAAGTCCATTAGGTTTTGCACACTCTAGTTGCTACAGATAATATTTATGTGGCCCAGAAATTGTTCTTCCCTAGGGGGAAACTATGGGCTCTGGTTTACTTCTGCAGGACTGCAAAAGGCAAACCTAATGCTGCCTGCCTAGCTATCTTTCAGATATTTGAAAACATAACATGACATTTTCACAACCATGCATGTACAGTCACAGCCAAATCTTTTCTTTATTTTGCATAAACTCTTTACTTTCAGCGTTTCTCCGTGGTTTAAACTCTAGGTCTCTCAGTGGCTTGTGAACTTAAGTTTGCGGTCTGTCCTTACAGCATGTGTCCAGAGCCAAAACACAATTCTGATATGGCCGGGTGCCCGAGTAGGTTAGGGCAGGACCAATTTTCCCTATGCAATTTTAGCCTTGTTTGTGGCCACACTAGCTTTTGCAGTTTTGAGCAATATTCCCTTGACCAATCAAGGTTATTAATTATGTAGTTAATACATAATTAATATCCTATCAGAGACAGAAAACACACTGGCTCACTCTGATCTCTGTGAATTAAATTTGTCTCATTTTTATCTTCCAGATTGGGATAAAAACCATCCCTTCCTCATCTGTGCTAACTGAATTAGAGAGTTTTAATGTTGCTTGGGAAAAACTGATGTTCTGGGGTGGGCATGACCCATCTACTATCATGTAGTTAAATACGTGCAGAACTGGGTGGGGGACAGCATAGAACCCCACACCTTATGTTTTCTCCACTATAGTCCTGTTTTGTTTAGAACAATTGAGAGGTCCACATTAGATCCTACTGCATTTTTTTCAGATAGCATGTATCACTATTAGAGTTATTTGGCTTTAGTTATATCATTGGATTTGAGTATGTTTGTTTTTTTTTGAATTGTAACAGTAGTTCAAATTTAAAGCTTAAAGTATACCCCCAAACACCAACTTGGCACACTCACACTGAGTAGTTTCTAGTTTATTGGTTAATTCATCATTATTTACTGTCTTGGATTTCCTCTCAGACCTTAGTTGTGAGATTGATAAGAATCTCAATTGTGTTCATATACAAATGATCACTAAAACTGTTTGACTACATGGAACTTCAGATTCTAGAAATTTCCCATCATACACTAATTAAGAAATCATATGCCTGTGATCACTCAACCAGTTATAATTCCTCCCAATCAAGCTTTTCCCTGTTTTTTGCTGAGCCATCACTCCACCTCCAGAGTCCCTCAAAGAATCCCAAGAGCTTTGCCAGCTTCATGGATAAAATAAATATTTTCTGATGTTGTATAATGTGAAGAGATTTTTACCCACAGCTTTGCCATTCAAGGTGTGAGATGACCGGGGAGAGAATAATAATCACAGAATCTTGTCTGGATCCTCAAGCCTGTGATGCTGAACCAGAATCCACAGTTGGAGAAGATCATTGGCTTGTCTTTGTCCAAAGACATTTTGCTGAACAGAGTAACATCATAAAATAACTAGCATGTTTAATTTCTTTACTGTTACCTTTCTAGTACACCCAAAAGAAACAAACTGTTAAAAAAATAATTCCAAAGAAGAAAAAAATGAAACCACAGGACACAAAATTATAAAGATGACAGATGATAGATAGATAGATGGATAGATAGAAATGCATAGAAATATATAGTGCAACATACTGTATAAAAACGATGGGAAGGGGATGTTCTGAGATACATTAAAACAGATTAGAGTCTGGGGATGTAGCTGGTTGAGCAATTGACTAATGTGCCAGATACACAGCTCCATTTCTATCACCAGAAGTAAATAGACAAAACAAACAGCTTTTAAAATTTGTGATTTTAAATACAAATTGTGTAAGGTCAGAATAGATTGAGTAAATAGGGCCTCTGAGGTTCTGAGTCATGAAGCGAGGAGATGACCTTATTACATGGTGCATTAAGGGGCTCTGTGTCAGTTGCTCATCTCATCGTTATGACCAAATACCTGACAAAACCAACTTACATGAGGAGGGACATATTTTGACTGACATTTAAAGGGACAGTCCATTGCCAAGGCATTGAAAGTATGAATTGCTTGCTCACAACTCAGCAGATCAGGAAGCAGAGGGAAGGGGGTATTTTCAGTCTTCCCTTTTCTGCTCATTCATGGACCCCAATACATGGGATGGTATCCCTTACATTCAAGACTAGTCCTCTCTCCTCAATTACACTTCCTTGAACACATTCTCACAGATACCCCAGAGGTGTGTCTCCTAGGTAATTCCAATAGTCATGGTGACAGTGAAGGCTGACCATCACAGGCTTCACATTTCTGCTTAATGGAAATATATTTCCAAGTTATGCTTCTTTTAGAAGTAGTTCCAACTATGAAAAAAAATAGCTAGCTATACTCTGCAAATTACTTCTTTAGGGCGAAGAAGACCAAGTGTTCAGAACAGTACACATGGTTCTCAAAGATGCCCATTGGGGTCTATACACTCCAGAACTGTTAGCTTAATGAATAACCACAGAGTGTTCTCAGAGTACATCACAGAGACTCAAGGTTCCATTGGCAACAGTCAGAGACACTACATACAGACTCAGGTTAGAGCCTGTCCAGATGCTAACAGTAGGTACGCTGCCACAATGGAATGATTCACCTTGGTTGAGGGTAGCAGGAGACACAAATAAATAAGAAGCTTTAATAATAACGTAGGCTCCTTCAGCTGGACTTCTCCTGTGACTCACAAACAAAATTTTCAATCTATCTTTTGTGTTTTCTAGTGAGCATTAAGTTAAACTTTATGTACAATTGTTATCCAAAGTCTACATTGCATAATTCTCCAGGAATGTTTTCAATATTTCTAAATCTCTGTGTTAAGTAATCTATAAGCAAGATGGGATAGAAATTTGATGTTAGTTGCTTTCACTCAACTGTTGCCATCATGGGCCCAAGTAAGAAAAACCACATACTCAATACCTGTCATGAGATTTAAACTATTAACAGATTGTTAGTCTTAGGGGAACATGAGTGATATAACCATGACTTCATGTTTAGCTTTTAGTCGCTATAATTAAAGATACATATACTAAAGAATTAATGGAAATCTAAACTCTCCCTAGAATTAATATGGGAAAGAGAGTAGGTGGACCTAGATCTAAAGAAATGCTGCCATGGGTGTTGAAACTGGGGCAGAATTATGGAATTCATCCTATTATTCTGTGTTGGCATATATTTAATATTTTTCATTAAAATAGTTAAAGAAAATCTTGAAATAAGTTTCCATATTAGTTTAATCACTTTTAACTTTGTCTTTTAAAAATGTGCTTTTGCAGTAATGCAATTTTAGAAATATAATTTGTTTAACCAGTCTTTTTCTTCTAACAAGTTGAATCCTATCTGAACATACCACAGGATTAGCTCCTTTGATTAACCATACATGTTATGCTAAAAGCCCTCAATCAATCTTTTCCTTGGTGCATTTAACAATACAGAAAACTATCTTTTCTCTGGTAATTTTTCACTACGAATATTTTGCTATCAAGTTATTAATAACACCTAGGAAACACTCAAAGTGATACCTAACAAGCCTACTTCTATTAAATGGTAATCAGAGTTGAAAGAAATATGTATCTGTAAAATATGAAGGAATGATAACTTGTTCTGAAATCATTTCCCTTGGTACTTTTGTGTGGTCTCTACTTTGTCTGACTCCCTTGACCATTTTGAGTGTTGCCCTTCTACTTTGTCAGAACAATGATAAAACTGTGACCTGCTGAGAGACAGAACCCACACACAGTCAGAGAGCTGGTGGCAATCACACTTTTAAATCCAAAAATTTCTTCCCAGGGCCACCAGAAAATACTTTCCAGCCTATATCAAGCAACCTTGTATCTCTCGGAGAAAGTGTCGCTGCCAGCTACAGTAGCACACACCTGCAGTCTCCGTACGTGGGAGGTGGAAGCAGGAGGATGAGAGAGTCAATGTCATCCTCAGCTTAACAAGTTTGAAGACAGACTGGGATACAGAAGGCAAAAAGAAAATAAAAGATGGCTGACTGTTGTTCTTCAGAATCATTCAATAGAAAAACCAGTCCTAGTGACTTCAAACATGTGCTGGATAAAGATGGGAGGCCATCAGAAGACCATGGGAGACAGGGAAGGGCGCTACTGCGGCACAATGTCCATTATTATTAAGCTACTATGTTAACCTTTAAAGTCATCTTTCAAGACTACACACAATATACTTTTAGATTGGAACCTTTCACTGAAAAAAATGTTTATAAACTTAATAGATTTCCTGTAAACCCAGACTTTTTTCCCAAGACATTTGACCCAAGAATCATCTGGAAGTAGAGGTTTATTGAGGTGGGACACCATTAAGAGTTTCTCATGTATAGTGTCCACGCACAGAGTCTCTCTGAATAGTGTCCACGCACAGAGTCTATCTGAATAGTGTCCACGCACAGAGTCTATTTGAATAGTGTCCACGCACAGAGTCTATTTGAATAGTGTCCACGCACAGAGTCTCTCTGAATAGTGTCCACGCACAGAGTCTATGTGAATAGTGTCCACGCACAGAGTCTATCTGAATAGTGTCCACGCACAGAGTCTCTCTGAATAGTGTCCACGCACAGAGTCTCTCTGAATAGTGTCCACGCACAGAGTCTCTCTGAATAGTGTCCACGCACAGAGTCTATCTGAATAGTGTCCACGCACAGAGTCTATCTGAATAGTGTCCATGCACAAAATGCTTTCACAATGATGGCAGAATACAGGTGGGTGATTGTAGCACCAGACAGATCCTTTGTTGAGGAAAGAGAATTTCATATCATCCGCCTTCCTCGAGCCATTGCAAAGAGGCTTGAGAGCAGCAATTCACAACCTGTGGGTGGAAACTCCAAATGGGGTTGCATATCAGATATCTACATTATGATTCATAACAGTAGCAAAATTATAGTTATGAAATGACAATGAAATAATTTTATGGTTGAAGGTCACCACAGCATGAGGAACTATGTTAAAGCATCACAGAATTAGGAAGGTTGAGAACCATTGCTTTGGAGTACAGTACTCTGCTTAGCCTTGATCTCCTCACTAACTCTGACCTCATGTGGTCCAGGACCAGGCTACTTCTTGTGGCCACAGAGAGGGGTTGAGTGCCAGGACAGACCTCCCATACCCATAACTCAGCTCTACTCCTTGGATGAAAAAATACTGTCAAGCCATACATTTGATATGCATTAATATCCAAAGTACATAAAGAATGCATTTTTAAAATATGTAAGGAGCAGAACAATGCTATAGCAAGAAAACCATAATCTAATCAGAAAAATGAATAAATAGAATTCAGAAGAGACATTTCTGAAAATGATGTTCAAATGATTAATGGATTTATGGGAAATGATCAAAATTAATCAACTGAACATTACAAAACAGAACCACAGTTTGGTAGCACTTTGCACTGGTTAGGATGGGTGTGATGAAACACAGAAGAGGGAGTGAGAGCTGAGAGTGATGTGAGGATGAATTAACCCAGTGAGCAGCTACACAGACATCCTGAGAATTTACAGAACACCTTCTCAAGACATAAACACAGAGCCACTGCCTGATCCAGAAATCACATCTGTGGGTCTATACCTTAAGGACTGACGTCAATATGTCAGAGGTATTGGATGTGCTTGCTACAACAATCCCATGCAGAGTAATCAGGATACAGGGTCAACCTATCTCTGTCAGTGAATAAGAAAGATGTGGTACATATACAAAATGGAAGACCAACTAGCCTTGATAAAGGTTCAAGAAGATTCTAGACACAAATGTTTCATAAACACTAAACACTATATAGTCTTTGTCCACCCCTGACTTTGCAAAAATACTGGAAAAAGTATGCTAAATCCTCAAAGGTCTTTTCAAATGAGGAAAACAAACAAACAAAAAGTGAAGTTCTCAAATACTTCTTAATACTGAAAAACTCATTTTGCCACCAAAACCAAATTGTGCATTTCTTTCTATTTCTTTTTTATTATTATCATTTTTATGTACATGGGTGCTTTTTCTGCTGGTGTCTGTGTACTATTGCTTGCCTGATGTCTGTAGAAGCCAGAAGATATGTCCGGATTCCCTGAGACTGGAGTTACAGCCTGTTGTGAGCCTCCACAAGTGTGCTAGGAACGAAACCTGGGTCCTCAGAATGAGCAGCAAGTGCTCTTAAATGCAGAGTCACCTCTTGAGCACAAGCATGCAGGGGTCTCTGTGACCTCCACTGTCTTCAGCATGATAAGCTGCTGGAGGTAAGAAGGCAGTTCAGTTTAACATTACTCTGCAGCCATTGTTGATTTAAACTTTTGGAGTCTGACCCTGAGAGGTTTATTTTAGTCATATTTAAGCACAATTTGGAGAAAATTATTTTGGTGATTGCTGTGGGGCAACAGTCTGTATCCTGTCACCTGTATGTTAAATAAATGCTGATTGGCCAGTAGCCAGGCAGGAAGTAAAGGCAGGGTGACCAGGCAGGAAGTAGAGGTGGGGCAACGAGGACAGGAGAATTCTGGGAAGAGAGAGAGTCAGTCTGCAGTCATCACCGAGACACAGAGGAAGCAAGGTGTGACTGCCTCACAGAAAAGGGTACCAAGCCATGTGACTAACACAGACAAGAATTATGGGCTAATATAAGTTATAAGAGTTAATAAGAAGCCTGAGCTAATAGGATAATCAGTGTATAATTAATGTAGACCTCTGTGTGTTTATTTGGGAGTAAATGGCTGTGGGACTGGGTAGGACAGAAACCACAGTCAACAAATGGTGACCAATGTGTGGACAACTGCATCCACATAAAACCTGAGAGATCTTGGGAAATAATTCTAGACAGAAAATAACAGTGTTAATCATGGCTTCTTGGTAGCAGCAATTTCTCGGGTTTGTTCTCTTTGCTAGAGGCAACCACTCTTGTTTAAGAGAGGTTTCCTGACTCAGCTTTAGCTGCAAAACCTTGCAGATCTTTTAAGAAGCCCAACCACAAAACACTTAAATGGTGTTTATGAATAGCCAACAGCATGCTTCTTGGTAGTGGGAGGGACCTTGAAACACCCTAGAGTTGTGGCAATAAATATGGTTCCAGCCAGTACCTTTGCCATGAGGCTAGACTCTCAGAAAGCTAAGTTTTGGGGTGGATCCAGCTGTCAATCCCAGCCATATCATTTAGCAAATTAAAGACTCATGTGGTCAGAAAAAGAGAGATATACAGTAAAGATAGATTCAGATGAAAAAAAAAAACAACCTCTAAATGGGTTACAGTGTGTTTAAAAACATATTCAGGCTTTGGAGAGAAAAGAAAAAGGTTAAAGTCCTTAAAATAAAAACGAAAGAAAGAGAGTAGTTGGGTGTGGTGGCACACACCTTTAATCCCAACACGTGGGAGGCAGAGACAGACAGATCTCTGTGAGTTCAAGGTCTGGTGGCACACACCTTTAATCCCAGCACTTAGGAGGCAGAGGCAGGAAGATCTCTGTGAGTTCAAGGACAGCCTGGTCTACACAGTGAGTTCCAGGACAGTCAAAGATACACAGAGAAACCCTGTCTCAAAAAGCCAAAAATTAAAATAAAAATAAAAGAAATAGAGTTTAAAATAAAGGTACATAAAGATGGAAAATACACAGAGTCTGGATACTATATGTTATTGTGTTGTCTTTAAATTGTTTGATGGCTGAGGAAGGAGCAACAGCTGCTAAAAGATATTTGATTATAAATGCTGCTGGATTAATCCAACATACATATATTGAAAATGCCTTGACTTCAAAATTTAAGTCAAAAGGTATGTTACTTTGGAGAAGAGGTTTTTCTTTTGTTTCTACAGGAAATAAGAAGCTGTGGATTCATTCTTGGTTAAAAAAAATCAGGATTTATCAAGGGAGACGCCCCTGAAAAATCTTCAATAGAAGCAGATGGCCCAAATGTCAGAGTTCTATATTCAGAACAGCCTCAAGACTGCTGGCTGAGATGATCAAGCCTCACAGAATACTCCAGTCAGGACTTGATTATAACTCTAAATTTTCTTTAGGTCCCCATAAGATTATCAGCGCCCCCAATCAGCAGGAAGTAGCCTGGAAAACTATGCCCACATTCCCCAAAAATGGAGTATGGATGTTTGCCTTTGTTTAGAATGTTGGTTACAAGTTGTTATGGATATTGGTCAGTAGAAAACCTGAACAAAGGAGATTTGATTTAGAGTTCTTGTTTTAAAAAAAGGGGGGGGGAGTGCTGTGGGGCAATGGTCTGTACCCTGTCACTTGTATTTTAAATAGGCGTCATTCTGTTGACAGAGGTTTCTGTCCCACCCAGTCCCGCAGCCATTCAGTCCCAAAGAAATACACAGAGGTGTTCATTAATCATAAGTTGGTTGGCCTAGTAGCTCAGGCTTCTTATTAATTAATTATATCTTGCATTAACCCATGATTCTTGTCTGTATTAGCCATGTAGCTTGGTAAGTTTTTCGGTGAGGCAATCACATTTTGAATTCTCTGCATCTGGGTAAAGACTACAGACTGAAACTTCTCTCTTCCCAGAATTCTTGTTGCCCCACCTCTACTTCCTGCCTGGTCACACCAGCTATACTTCCTGCCTGGCTACTGGTCAATCAGCATTCTATTAAAATACAATTGACAGGGTACAGACCATTGTCCCACAGCACTTCCCCCCTCTTTTTTTTCCCAAAAAACAAGAACTCTATCAGCATTTATTTAAAATACAAGTGACATGGTACAAACCATTGTCTCATAGCATGTGCTAATTAATTCAATTCCAAGTACACAACAAAGCATATAAATACAGATCCGATGTGACTACATTGAATCCTTTTGTAAAGTTCATAAAGATGGGTTCTGTAGATTGACGGAGAAAGCCAAGATAAGGGTCCGGGGAAGAGCCAGTGCCACAAGCATCTCTAGCCACACAGATAATGCAAGTGTCAACAGACTGGAATGCACATCTGCTCCAACCTTCTGGGTGGGTAACAAGAATTGCATTCCTTCCCCGGAAGGAACAATGCCATGTGTTTAACTAGGGTTCCCTAGTTATTATCTGTGAGCACAAAGACCTCAGCACCTCCTATACAGTCTTCATTGTTTTTGATTGCTTTTGACTCTGTGTGTGTGTGTGTGTGTGTGTGTGTGTGTGTGTGTGTATTTTAATTTTAGGGTTTATTTTTGAGACAAGTTCTCATGATTAGCTTTGATTGGCCTAGACCTCAATATGTAGACCAGGCTGGCCTCAAACTCAGCCATCTGCCTGACTGTCTCCCAAGTGCTAGGAAAAAAGGACCATGCATTACCATGTCCTGCTCTTTCTCTTTATAAAAATAAAACCAAAACAAAAACCCTATTTAAGCAGGGCATGGTGGTGCATGCCTTTAGTCTTAGGACAAGAAAGGCAGTGACAGGCAGATCTATTTGAGTTGGAGGCCAGCCTGGTCTACCATCTAGTTTCAGGCCACTTAGTGCTACATAGTGAGACCTCTTACACATACACACAAAGGCCTTTAGAGCCTAAGTCAAATGTTAAGTTTAATTATGAGTATCAGGTATACAAATGTTGTGGTTTTTAAAAATAAAAATGTATCTAATAGTTCATTTCTAAACAGCAGAGTCTAAGGAATACTGGAGAGAGATAGGTACTGATTTCCTGTTCCTCCCTCCTCCTCATACCCACCTCCACCCAGAACACAAAGGTTCAAGTTTGCCTACTTATTAGCTTACCTATTTTGGGTCTGAGCTGGACTTTCAAAATACCCTCTTTGTTTGATATGAGCGCCAAGATATGTTTGGGCAACAAGTGTGGTAAATGTTTACCCTAACAGCACTCCCTCCAGACAGCATGTGAGTGTACATAACCTCAGTGGCCTAGTTCATCCACAGATATATTTCTAGTTGATAGTGCTAATTATTCCATGGCCTTTGTACTTTCCATATATCCAATTTTATATTATGTGACTTTTACATTAACCATGATTGAAAAATTGGACACAAAGATTTTCCCCTTAAATCTTACCCTGGCTTCATGCTTCCATCTGTGGGATGTCTTTAAAACACTTGCCTTACTTTACTATGTGTCCTGTGTTTCTGTTGAAGTTTGTACTCAAGCCCAGTTGACTTGTACCCCACATATCACTTGTTTTGAAGTTTCAGTTTGAGAGCTCTATTTACTTGGGTTCCATGTGCCAATCTATTTGTTGTTGGCAACAGAGGCACAGAACTGTGTCCTTTCCTCCTGGGGTACTGCACATTCCTTTTGGCTTTGGCATGAGCAGTTTCCACTCACCTGAGACACACTCACTGCTGAAGCACAGAGACTGTTCTGTGGTTGGGACAAAACTTGAGGCCTAAAGAAATGGATTGAGAAACCTCTACAATAAAAGTTTCTAAAAGGATGGGTACAGTACAGAAACACAGTCCCCTGTGACGGTGGCCCTGGGCTACCTGTTTTAAGGGCTTACCAGGCTTCTAGACACAGATGTGTCATGAACCCTAAGTACCCCCAACCATGCTTGAGAAATTGTGATGAATCTTCAAGGGACTCCTGAAAGGAAGGAATGTGGACTTCATTGACTTCCACAATCACAGAGAATGATGCTTTATCTACATGCAATGAAAACATCTTTCCTCGGTGTTCTTAAGTGTAAGCTGGGGTTGTTCCTATGACATAATATTTTGTAGCCAAGAAAGCCAACTTATTCAAGTTCATTATAATGTGTTGAAGGCCAACAGAGTTTTGTAAATATTTTTGAAATTTAACATTTTAAACAATCTCTAAATAAAAATGTTTTCTAATTTTTTTCTGTAATTCCTAACAGTTAAGCACAAATAGATTGATATCTGTAGATTTATCACAAAGTGTACCAAATCTTATAATATGGCTTCCAATTTGTAGGCTATTTGGAAAATAATAGAGGAATAGAATGATTACATCAGACTAAATCAATTCTCAGAGGATGCATGTATACCCATGTATATCCATGTCAATGTACACATATACACTAATTATGTTATGTGGATCCATTAGGTCTTTTCTCATAATTTGTCTTTTTTGTATAAGTATTCACTTTACTCCCTGAACATTTATCTGCAGGTAAAAAGACAAATGTTTAGAATATATCAGAGATTATAATGGTGTGGTAAAGGGGTGATTGGAGGTTCTCTTCTAAGTCCCAATGATTTCACTAACCCTGAGCAGTTGGCTAGGTTTTCAATACCAGAAATAATTTTGTTGAGTGACTTTTAAGATCAATTATAAAGCTATTGGTTACCACCAAGTTACATATGCCATTATTTCACCCTTAGGGTTATTATGCAATGCTGGTCATCATTTTAGTTCATGTAAAACATGAAATCATAAATAATTAAAGAAACTGGCCTATGAATTTGAAAGAGAGCACTGGAGGGTGAGAGAGGGGAGGAAAGGGAGAATGGTATAATAATATTAATCTCAAAAAATAAAACCTTAAGAATACAAAACTAAATAAAGCAAAATATTTGACTTGGAAGGTCACTTGGCAACTGATAATTATTCAGCGGGAAGTCACATCAGCAGCCAGCAGATGATGAGGGACTCTGAGGGATTTACTTGTGTCATTTGCCTTTATCTCAGTTGGAAGAGAAAGCTATCAACTGTAGCAATTGAGTTCTGTGAAGTGCATCATCCCTGGAGCTTCAGGTGAGTGTTTGGACTCCAAGCCTAGCACATGCTATCTGAAGCTTGGTAACTTTTAGGAGCCTCTGTAATAATGCAATGAGGATAAACACATAATTATGCTTAGGGAAAGTAATCATCACATATCATCTTAAACATCTTAAACATACCTAACTTGATAATATATTAGTAAATAATTTGGGGGACATGATATTTGGTTTTATAATTGTGGTTGTATATTTGGCACAAGATGAAGTCATTTGCCTCAACATAAAACCAACCACACTGAACCTCATAGAAGAGAAAGTGGGAAGTACACTTGAATGCATTGGCACAGAAGACCACTTCCTAAATAGAACCCCAGTAGCACAGACACTGAGAGAAACAATTAATAAATGGGACCTCCTGAAACTGAGAAGCTTTTGCAAAGCAAAGGACACAGTCAACAAGACAAAATGGTAGCTTACAGAATGGGAAAAGATCTTCACCAACCCCACATCAGACAGAGGACTGATCTCCAAAATATACAAAGAACTCAAGAAATTGATCATCAAAAGAACAAATAATCCAATAAAAAATGGGGTACATACCTAAACAGAGAACTCTCAACAGAAGAATCTAAAATGGCTGAAAGACACAGAAATGCTGAACATCCTTAGCCATCAGAGAAATGCAAATCAAAACAACTCTGAGATTTCATCTTACACCTGTAAGAATGGCCAAGATCAAAAACATTGATGACAACTTATGCTGGAGAGGTTGTGGGGTAAAGGGAACACTCCTGCATTGCTGGTGGGAGTGCAAGCTGGTATAGCCACTTTGGATTTCAGTATGTTGATTTCTCAGAAAATTAGGGAACAACCTTCCTCAAGACCCAGCAATACTACTTTTGGGTATATATCCAAAGGATGTTCAATCATATCACAAAGACATGTGCTCAACTATGTTCATAGCAGCATTGTTTGTCATAGCCAGAAATTGGAAACAACCTAAATGCCCCTCAACAAATGGATAAGGAAAATGTACATTTACACGATGGAGTATTACACAGTAGAAAAAAATAATGACATCTTGGAATATGTAGACAAATGGATGGATCTAGAAAACATCATATTGAGTGAGGTAACCCAGATCCAGAAAGACAATTATCATATGTACTCACTCACAAGAGACTTTTAGACATAAAGAAGAAAAAAGCCTACAATTCACAATCCCAGAGAGCCTAGAGGACAAAGAGGACCCTAAGAGAGACATACGTGGATCTAATGTACATGAGAAGTAGAAAAAGACAAGAGCTCCTGAGTAAATTGTGAGCAATGGGACCATGGGAGAGAGCAGAAGGGGAGGGGAAAGGAAGGAAGGGGAGAGGAGGAAAATACATAGCTCAATAAAAATAATAAAAAAGTGATATTAAAACAAAACAAAACAAAGATGGAGTCTTTTGGGTAGAAGAAAACACACTTGAAAAATGTCCCCACCTGACTGGCCATGGGCAAGCCTAATGGTTCATTTTCTGGATGATGATTAATGTTGTGGGCTCAGCCATTGTGGGTGGTGATATCTCTAGGCAAGCAGCAGGATGACTTAATAAAGCAGGCAGGGCAAGCAATGGAGATCAAATCGGGAAGCCGCATTCCTCCAGGACTTCTGCTTCAGTTCCTGTCTTCCTACCTTGACTTTCCTCAGTTCTGGGCTTCAAAGCTGTAGGAAAAAATAAACCCTTTTCTCCCCAGGCTGCTTTTGATCATGGCACTTTAGCAATACAAACATCTAGGACAGAAACTGGTACTCGGCGTGGACTATTTCTATAACAGTGAGCTTCGATAATAAGAATGCTGAGTGTACAAATGATGGAGGCTTGAGCTGTGAAGTTTTAGAGGGGGACAATACTAAACACTCCAACTTTCAAAAGTCTTACTATCTTATAAAAATAGCCAAATGCTTTTCAAAGCTCAGCCTTCTCGCTAAAATAGGAAGGTCTCTCTGAATCTCCAAATTCTCACACCAGGAGTCCTATAAAATCAAAAATAACTTACAATCTTTCTTATTCCAAGAGAAAAGAACCAGGGCACAGTCACAATCAGCTCAAAACAAATCCAAAGACCAACAGTACAATGATCAGTGCTGGATTCCTGGGAGTCACAAGCTTCTAGGTTCTGAAGGCCTTGGCAGCAGCCAGCCCTTCTCTAGCTCTGCGGCCACAGCATGTGCCACTTGTCCTCTAGGCCCGCGGCAGTTCCACTCCAGCTTCTGCTGTCCTTGATGGTCATCTGATGGTACTGATATCTCCAAAATGTGGCGGATTTGCAACTTGTCTGTACCTTCAGCAGTAGCTTCTCTACGCACTCTCTTCGTGGACTCTAACCCTGACATCTGGTGCAAACCTTAGCCTTTCTCCATGACATCTTCTTTCCTGGGGCTTTTACTGCTATGACGACTGCACCTTCACCAATGGCCTCTCTCTGTGACAGCTGCACCTTCACCAATGGCCTCTCTTGTCATCTTTTAGCACAGAAGCAGATACCCTAAGACAGGCAAATACAATTTTGCTGTAAAATGTAATTAAGGATGGAGAAAATAATATAAAATGTGCAATTGTTATCTATGTAATGAGAACTTAGAAATGTGGGTGAGAAGTAGACAAAAAGGCAGGAGGGGTGTGTTGGAGTGACATGGGAGGGTAACAGGGGGGAAGGGGTATTAAACGTGATCAAATTACACTGTATACATGGATGAAATTCTCACACAATAAAAATCTTAAAAGAAAAGTGAGCGAAAGAATATCAAATGATTTTAATTAAAAGGATTCTGGGAATTACTGTGAGTTCCTTCCAAGAGCTGAGGCAGGAAAGGAGGGTGTAGCTCAGCTTGGCAGAAGATCCTGTTCTCTCCAAGGAGAACAATTAAAACATCAATCAACACAACTGATAGACTGGGCTGAAAGTACAGGAACACATGGTGGTGGAAGCGCTGCTGACTTGAGCAAACACACGGCAACGGTGGTCTGGTCAAAGAGATGGGACTCAGTGCCAACCTCAGAATCAATATAAACACACAGCAATGGTAGTCTCGTCAGAGAGTGAGACTCAGTGCCAACCTCAGAATCAATATAAGCACACAGCAACGGTGGTCTCGTCAGAGAGTGAGACTCAGTGCCAACCTCAGAATCAATATAAAGATAAACACTGCTGCCCTTCACTTCAGTGCAGCAGGGAATCTTCTTCCTGTTAACGCCACCATTGCCATTAAACACAAGAACTGAACAGAAAATTTGAAAAATCCATTTGGGACTGTGTGATGGGATTAAGACATACAATAAATATTTCTTTGAATTTGGGACCAAATCTCTTGGTATCTATCTAAACTATCTTTTAAAAAATTCACTCTTATATATATGGGTGTGTATATATATGTGTATACACAAAATATATATTTGAAAATATATCTATTTTCCTATACATATATATGTATGTATTTGAGAAGTTTAAAGTGTATTTATTTTAATCGGAATATATTTTTCCAGCAATAGAACAGATTTAATCCAAGGGAGAAGGGAAGAAAGAAAGATATATGTATTGCAGTGGTTTGAATAGGAATGCCCCATTGGCTCAAATATTTAAATGCTTGGTCGTTAGGGAGTTAAGCTTCCTGAGACGGATTAGAAGTGACCTTGTTGGAGGAAGTGTCACTGGTGGGCTCTAGGGTTTCAAGTGCTCAAGCCAGACCTAGTGTCTCTCTTCACCTGTTGCCTGTGGATGCAGGCGTAGAACTCTCAGCTACCATGTCTGCATGCGTGTCGTCATACTTCCTGTCATGATGATAATGGGTTAAACCTAAGAAATTGTAAGACAGACCCAATTAAACATCTTCCTTTATAAGAGCTGCCGTGGTCGAAAATGTAACCTGGGGCTTCTAGCCCCATCAGGTGAAGGGAATAGAACACCTTCGCACCCACCGGAAGGTGCTGGGAAACTGGGCACTATTGTAATCTTGTGCTGAGGAAGCATTGGTCCTGTTCAGAGCCACGATGGACTCAGTGGGATAAAGATACCCACATGCAGGTCTGGGGTGGTTTGCCCAGGCTCCGAGGAGAAAACACAGGTCCGTCTGGTGCCACAAGGGCACTATTCTGGTGAGCAAATGTATGATGTCGTATGGGAGACAGAGAATCAGAGCAGTCCATGTCCTATGGACAGAGACGTATCTGAAGAGGCCAGGGAGGTGAGGAGCAGGCTGAGGTGAGGAGCAAGGCTGTGGTGATGTCTGGGTCTGGGTCTGGGCTGCTGCTTGTCTCTCACTGACTGCAACGCTATGAAGAGTTGCTCCTGCCCCTCACTGGCTGAAGTACTCAGGAGAGAGGGTCCTACACCTCACCTGGGAACTCAACAAAGCTGACTCTGACCTCAGGGGTATGGGCGAACTGACACTGAGGGCATGGGAGTGGGCGAGCAGGTTGTGCCTCTCTCATATGCCATGTGGTGGCATGGGTAAGGAAAAGATGCTCTCTGACCCTCCTCACATGCAGTAGGGGGACCGGACCTAATCCCTCACCAGCTGCCGCACTAGGAGAATAGGCCCCGTGCCTCACCTGGGCAGCACAATAGAGTTGACCCTGTAGACAGCGGTGCAGGGGAGCCAGCCCTGAGGGTGTGAGAGGGGCATTGCTGGTACTGCCTCCCTCGTCTGTGGTGCGGTGATGGGAGCAAGGGAAAGATTCCCCCCACCCCGCCCCTACCACCTCCAGCTGGTGAAGGGACTTATCCTTTCTTTTTACCAGCTGCAACACTCTGGAAAGTGGGCCCTTACTTCATCTGGGCAGCACAACAGAACTGACCCTGTTTGGGGGTGGGTGGGTATGGGTGGACCTGCCGGAGAATATGAGCATGACAGATCCACCCCCGCCCCTCATCGGCCATATGGCAGCATGGGCAGGAAAGAGATGCCTCCCCCACCCACCCTCTATGTCCGAGGCAGGTGGCAGAGCTGACTCTGAGGTAATAAGAGTGGGAGAGCTGCCCCTGCTCCTTACTACCCCCCCCCCCGTGGTGGACAAGGCAGCTGACCCTTCCCTTTACCAGCTGCAGCACTCGGTAAAGTGGACCTGGCACCTGTCCGGGCATCACAGCAGAGCTGATCCTATTGACAGGGTACCTACCGGTGAACAGCCCAAGAACATGAGTGTGGAAATCTGGCCCTGCCCCTCATTGGCCATACGGTGTGGGTGGGTGTGGGTGGGTGTGGGTGGGGTGGGGGAAAGGCGGTGAGAGACGCCTCACCCCCACCCTCCCTGCTGTCTGTGATGGTTGGGAGAGCTGTCTCTGCCCCTCACCAGCTGCAGCCCTCAGGAGAATGGCCCCTGTACCTCACCTGGGCGACACAGTAGAGCTGGCCCTGGAGCTGTACCTGTAAGGGAGGGAAAGCAGAAGAACTGGCCCCGCCCCTTGCTCATTGCTGCCCGACGTGAACTAGCCAGGGCAGTGTTGGAGAGCTCACCCTGCTGGTGAGAATGGGGAAGAGCTGGTGGCCTCACCAACCCCGAAACTACTCAGGCCCAGAACTGGGGTTATTTCTTGACCCACCCCAACATACACCCTATCTATGATCTTCTGGAGCACGTGAAGGTACCGGTCCTGCAGATCCAAAGGCCTAGGATCTCCATGTCCCAGTGAGGGCCCAGCATCGATAGTGTAACAGAAACCAGAGCCTCGAACCAGACCAATGACTCTTTGCAATGAACACTGTAAGTAAAGACACAACGACAAAAGGGTTTACTGCCTGACACACTGTGTTGTGACACAGCTCCCATGATGAGATTTTTTTCCTTTTTTCTCTTAAATTTCATTTTATTGGGGGGGCTGCAAGTACAGAGGGTGGATATGAAGGGACAGAGAAATCAATGGGCTAGAGATGCATGATGTGAAATACACAAAGAATAAATAAAAAGAAAGCTAATAAAGAAAATTTGAAACACACACTAAAGAAGAGTTGCCGTGGTAATGGTGTTTCTTCATAGCATTAGAGCACTGACTAAGACATATGTGATTTCAATGAAATAGGTAGTTTCTTTCAAACTCTCAGATCTTCCCCAGGCCGGAAATCCACAATCCAATGAAAACATACAATGTGCTGTGTCCAGACATCTACTGAGATGTGCAATGTGCTGTGTCCAGACATCTTCTGAGATGTGCAATGTGCTGTGTCCAGACATCTACTGAGATGTGCAATGTGCTGTGTCCAGACATCTACTGAGATGCAATGCTCTTTAGCTGCACTAAATCTGCACGATCACCAGGTCCTCTCAGCCGCTCCAGCACCACGTCTGCCTGCACGCTTCCATGTTCCCATTCTATATGCATTTTGAAAGACAGCTTTAGTCCTCTTGGGCTGCTATAATAAAATGCTGTAATTAGATAGCTTATAAACAACAGACAACCATTGCTTCCTACTCTAGGGGCTGAGAAGGCCAAGGTCAGGGGCAGGTGAGGTTTCAGGTGAGAGCCCATGCTTCCTGCCTCACAGACTTCTTGTTATGCTCTCTCCTGTCAGAAAGGCAAGGGATGTTCATGGAGCCCTTTATGAGGACCTCTGGCTCAGAGGCCTCGACCTGAGAACCGCACAAAGGCTCCACCTGCATACATGGGATTAAATCTGAACATATGGATTGAGAGACGGAATGTCATGGGCATGTAGACTGTCACACAGGGACTCATTAAATTCAGTAATAGCAATAATATAGTGCTCTGCCTGGAACAGCGGTTCTCAATCTGTGGGTCACAACCCCTTTGGGAGTCAAGTGATCCATCCACAGGGGTAGCATATCAGTTAGCCTGCATATCAGGTATTTAAATTAAGATTCATAACCGTAGCAAAATCACAGTAGATAAGGTCAGCCTATACTCCTTCCATTTCACCTCCCTAGACACTGTTTTCAAAAGAAAAGGAAGGAAACACTCAAGGAAAGTGAGGTGGAACTTATCATAAATAAACAGAAAGGATATAAATCTCTTTTAATTTGCTTTTTTTAAAGTTGGCAATAAAACTGTTGATGTAACCTTTATATCTGAGTTTCTCTTTTTCCTTTATCAGCAAGCAACCCCACATCTTAACTGGGCACATTCCCGTCAGCCTGACAAAAGTCAGTCTCACAGCCTTCCTTATAACTGGTAGTCCGGTGGTGTGTGAAGGGAGCGAGCTGAACATCTCTGGCTGAGGCTTCTGTGCAGTCTCCTGGGTAAGCTAGTTGTCTGACTCTTTATCTTCTCCACGAAGTAGAATAGAAGTGTAAACATGAGCCAAGGTCAGCCATGAGGGCAAGAACACCATCTTTAGACATGGCAAGGCAGTCAGAAGGAAGAAACACGAATACTCAAACAAAGCAGAGGCCAATTCACCTTGGAACACTCATTCTCCTTTGACCTATTGGGAAGAGGGAAATAAATTTCCATTCTGTTGAAACCAGTGTCACTAGCTGTCTTTACTTCAGCTTCCTTTGTGACCTAATTCTCACAGTATAGAATTGAATTTTTCTCACTTGGTGTCTTAATTCATTTACTGTCATAGTGAGAAACACTTAAGGCTGGCTAACTTACAAAGAATTTCTCTTTACCGTTATAGAGGCTGGGAATCCTAGAGTATGAATCAGTTTCTGTCAAGAACCTTTCTTCTGTGCCCTTGTCGAGTGAAGCATATCACGTGGCAAGACAGAGCAGCCCAAGTCCCTCTTTTTCATAAAATCATTAATTTCATCATAGAGGCCCACCCTCATGACCTCATCTGATTCTAATTAACAACCCCACCTCCAAAAGCATAGCATAGATCTGATAAGTTTTCTTTTATGAGCCAGGAGGACATTTCTAAATCGTAAAGTCAATTGTATGAACTTCCCTCTCTCTCCCTCCCCACTTTTCTCTCTCTCTCTCTCTCTCTCTCTCTCTCTCTCTCTCTCTCTCTCTCTCTCTCCCTTCTTCCCTCCCTCCCTTCCTCTTCTTTTTTGGTGTTTTGAATAGAGTTCTTCTCTGTAGTCCAGGCTAGCATAGAATTCCCTATGTAAACCTAGCTAGTCTCAAACTCAGAGCAAGCTGTCTGCCTTTGTCCCAGAGTGATGGCATTACCAGTGTGAGCCACCACATATGGTTCTTTAAAATGAGTTCTATATGTTTTTTCATCATGAAATGTAGTTGTAAGGGATGGAAGAAGGGATTAAATCAATAATCATACCAATAAATATGTAGACTCGTTTTCCCATTCAGGATAAGTCCAAAATAATGACATTCAAAATCTTTGAGCTCAAGCATCTTTACTTTTAAGAAAATCGGTTATGTCCAAAATTCTTCTCATGTCATGATTTGAAGCTCTTCTATAATCATAAATTACTCCCATATATATAGAGACTTGGCATGCAAATGAGCCAATGGAATTTGTTCATCAGATGTGGTCCAACAAGAATGGAGTTTAAGTCTATATTAATTTTTCTCTGACTGTGATAACAAGCTTATTGGACTTAAAATAATACCAATTTCTATCTCTAGACCCCCATAGTGGTTCTGATGCAGCTAACACCACATTGACAGGGTGGTTCTTTCTGTAGACCAGAATTTGTGTCCTTGCTTATACTCGCTCCCAGAAGCCACCTGTGTGGCTTGTGAGACTTCAACATGTCCCATGGCCTTTCTTGTCCCCAGCTTCTGTTCTTACAGTATATTTTCATTCTTTTGTAACCAAATCTCCATAATCCTCCTCATAAGGAAAGTTCTCGTAAAAGTTACATTTAAAAGCTCCCTGGTGGAAACATGGTAAAATGTTTTCTCTCAAGATCTCCTTTATTTTCTGTCGTTGGTCTATCTGTGTATGGTATATGTGCTGTTCATGTGAGTGTGTGTGTTGTTGTATGTTTGTGTGTGCATGTGAAGGCCAGAGGTTGGTGTCATTGTCTGCCTTGGTCTCTCTCCATTTTATTCTATGAGACTGGAATCTTTCTTTGAACCTGGAGTTTATTGATTCTGCTAGTTTACCTGCTAATGAGCTCCAGGGGTCTGGGTTTAGAGTCACGCACAGTCTTACTTTTTAACAAGGTAGTCATGGATCTAAACTCAAGCCCCTCATGCTGTGTGGTGAGTGCTTTACTGACTGAACCACCTTTCCATTCTAAGAGCCTTAATCTAACATCTACAAAATGTCTATTGGTATATAAAGTAGAAGTCAGGGATTATATGGTGGTACCAGGTATGTTTTGTGGGGGTGCATTATTCGGTTTTCTTGAGTATTCATGTAGTCATTCCAGTTCAGACTAAAATTCAATTCATCATCAGAGAAAATTTAAACCTTTCCATGCATATTTTATCTTCCTTACTCTGTACTTGTGTTCTTGGATTTTTGGTATTCACATGCGAAAACCGAAACTAAATATTCTTATTAAAATTCAGCTTGTTAGATTTAATCCCTTGAGCCACTCATGGAGAGCATTCAGGGATATTTTTCATCACATTCAGTAACATGTCTGCTTAATTTTTAAAGTATGGCATCAGAGGGTTTCCAGTCGGCATCGTTTACAGTAGCTTCTACACTTCCTTTGTGATAAAGTCTGAGTATACATTGGACGGATTGTCACAACTGAATAGTGCCGAGAACAGAACCGAAAGGACCAACAATCTCTAAAAAGGAGCTGTCTTGGTTGATGGTGGTGCTATGAATTGCCAAAAAATCAAGCTGTGCTACCGATGAAGACATGTGGAGTGTGTCCATGTGCTCAGAACTGTTCTAGACCTTTCTACAGCATGTTATGCTATGTAAACTTAACAGCAACCTATGATGTGTTATTTATAGAAAAGTCAAAAGGAGATTATGGTTCAAGGTAAAGATTCGAATGTGGCACCCTGCTCCAGAAACGAGACTTGAGCCCCCACAGTATACTGCCTTCTCCGCACAACTGTCTTGTTTTCTCACAGTGTAGATGCCTTGCGCACCATCGAGAACAAACAGCCCCTGAACTGAGAGCTGAATAGGAATCAGTGTGTGAGTAGAGGATAAACGGGAGAAACTGCACCAGGAGACCATCAGCTTTCCTTCATCAAAAAGGCGAGCAGGAATCCTTATCATCAGACGCGATCGAGCACGTTCAGGATGGTACGGCCGTAGACGAATTACAGGATTCTTTTTAAAGATGAAACTTTAAGCCGAGCAGTGGGGAATGACCGGAGCAGACCTGAACCTCAATCCTCAGCCACCCATCTTGACTGACACGGAACTTTAGCCAAGGCTGTGGGTCCATTCCTGGTCAGGGTTTTCTTAGGACAGAGAACGTTCCAAAAAGCACCAATGCTGTAAGAACCCTGCTGCTGCAGAACATCTTTGGCGTTCCAGTCACCTTAAATATTTTACAGATAGCAACTGTCACCTTCACAGCCCTCTGAGGCAGGTGCCACTGTCATCTCATCTTACAGAGGAAGGAACAAGCAGCTCGCCTTAGACCCTGCAAAGAAGCATCAGATCCAGGTTTAGGAAGAGAAAAGGGCAGAACCTGTGGTCGTTCGCCGCCATGTGTTGCTCAGAAGTTCCTACAAAGGAAAGCACTGACCAACCGTTCAGAATACACAGAAGGAAATACACATTAGTATTTGCTATTGTTATTAATACAGTGAGTGATACATGTACTCTAAAAGCTTAATATCTAGTTAAGGAGTTTGGGGAGATTAATGCATGAGAGGTACCAAATGAATGAATGAATCTGCCAGGCAATCAAACCAACTCATAATAGAGGCATGTCAGCTGTCTAGTGAAGGGAAGGATGGACAGAGGGACTGTCAGGCCTGGGTGATAGATGGCTCAGCGCCATATCTGCTTAAAATGTTACATGAGAAGTCTCCACGCCACAAATAGAAAGCAGCTTCCGATTCTATGTGGCTGATATAATTACATTCTGAATGTTTGATTGTATGGATTAAACACATTAAAAAAATCCTCACACAAGGCACCAAAATTCAGTCAGTTTGAACACATTATAATAATAAACTCCAAGGTGCCAATAAAAAAAAGAATCCTCATCTTCATAACCTGGTTCAAAGAGAGAGCAACATCCTTTGACTAGTAACAACCCTTCATTGATTACTATTAAAAAATTAATCTTATGATGCTTCCACAGCTAAAATGGGACCCAGATTGGCTAAGTACTGTAAACATTATGTGCAACTTTTTTTTTGTTGTTAAAAAAGCATCAGAAATGAAAAAGATACACTAGAATAATTGGAGCAAGAGTGCTCTGATCCAATCATCTAAGATCGCCTCTCCTCTTCCATCCTGCTATTTTGTGTCTCAGTGGTTCTTTAAACACTCGTTATTTTATCTTTCTAGTAAAAGGGAGAATAGTTGTCAAATTTCAACTTGAATGAGACACATGGGATGGAAAACAAGCTTTGTGATCAATATCTTTTATTCATCTATATTTTTTTATTGTAGTATAAAATGAAGTGTAGGATTATGTGATTTTTCTGGCTTTTGTGATACTAGGTAATGAACACCCCTGCTGTTCTGTCTGTGTCTTATTTTAGTGCTGTGCTTGTATGGCCACCGAGTGAGTCTCCATTTAAGGTGTTCTGGGCAGATAAAGGCCTTTCCCCAAGGTTCTTCTGGACTGGGGCACTGTAAGAACATGTTTCTGTTTAGAGTCACGATTCTAATCCTAACAAGTGTTATCCTACTGGGTTTCCCTGGAAATGGTCCTCCAGGGCCAAGTGCAAGCTCATTCTCTTCTAAGTTGGGAACACAATGCATAGAGGAAAGAAATATCTGCCATTTCTTGAAGTGTTTCATCCTAATAGTGTTGACTTTGTCACTGAATGCTCAGCACAGTATCTGAACATACTGAAAATTTAGGGCAGGTGGGTTTTTCAGATAACTGAAGGCTGTATGATGCCCTTCCTCAAAATTACATTGCAGAGTCTGTGTGGACTGTCAGGAAACCATTTGCTGGTTTTATAACTTCTGGCTTCCAGCCCACTTAGCATAGACCTTATCTGGTCATCCAGTCATATTTCCACAACAGCCAAGTGATAGGATCTTTGCCAATATTGCCTGCAATGTCTTGCAGCTGTCCTTGGTAGCCTTTCTATTTGCTCAGGCAGAGCAAAGGCAAATTGTTTTCTCAGTAGAATTACGCATGTTGCCTTTAGGTTTTATTTACATACAACCACAGTAATACATAGATAGACTCCTTACTGGCCTTGCTTCGAGGTCTCAGGACTGTTACTTAAGTCAGGTGGTTTTCATTCACATTCCCTCACTTATGAACTTGTACCAGCTCACTCGCCATGTCACTGAGGGTTTGCTCTGTGTATCTAGTTCTATGCTATATACATAAGTAACAACTCATGACTATTCTTATAGGTCCAGTGGTCTAATGGGGATACATAAGTAAACATTAGATCCCACCTGCCACATACTTAGGATAATGAGGTCTCACAGAAGAATGCAATGTGAGCAGGGGCAGTAGGAAGCAAGACCAGAAAATGACTCTGAGGACATTGAAGGCTTTACTATTCTAGTGTATAAGGGAATGACTCTGAGGACATTGAGGACTATACTATTCTAGTGTATAAGGGAATGACTCTGAAAACATTGAGGACCTGTTCTAGTGTATTAGGAAGGCTTTCAGCACACTAGCTCTGTTTCTGTCACCATCGCATTATTTAATAGGCAAGGCAATGCAGTAGAAAGAGAACAGACTTGAAATATAACTCTGCCACTCACTACTTTGTGTCTTTGACAAATGACCCAACCCTGCTATGGCTGGTGTAGAAGACATTTGCCAGTACAATGCCTGGCTCACTTCCAGACTTGATGTGGGATTCCCCTCTGTATGCTGTTATTACCAGTGATTAATAAAGAAACTGCTTTGGACCTATAGCAGGGCAGAACAGAGATAGGCAGGGAAAACTAAGCTGAATGCTGGGAGAAAGAAGGCAGAGTCAGTGAGAAGCCATGTAGCCCCACTGGAGAGAGACACCGAAAATTTACCTGGTAAGCCACAGCCCTGTGGTGATACACAAATTAATGGAGATGGGTTAATTTAAGATATGAGTCAGCCAGAAATACACTTAAGTTATTGGCCAAACAGTATTGCAAATAATATGGTTTCTGTGTGATTATTTTGGGGCTGAGCAGCCAGGAACAAACAAGCAGCCTCTTACAACACAGACTCCCTACTCCTTTTTTTTTTTTTTTTTTTTTTTTTTTTTACAGAAATTTTCTTTTTGTTATAGTCTTGATGCTAGCAATTTTTGCTGTGAAAAATCAATGGCTTTCCCAAAGTGCTGATCAATGTCTTGGGGTGGAGTTTAAAACCGTGTCCCAGTTCAGAATATGAGACCCAGTGATTTCCTTCTGGAATAGCACCTGACAGTGGAGGCCAGGGAAGTCTTCCTTTCTGGTGTAGGCCTCCCAGCTTCCAGTAGAAAGACCATCATATAGAGTCAGAATGGTGCATTATTTTAATAACACTTCCAAAGCTCCAGACTATAAAATGTGATTATTCTAATTTTCTGCCACATCCTGTTGCTTTCCTATAGCCTATGCTTAGAGAAAGCTTGCTTTTTTTTTCAGGCACTAAATATACTATTACTCAGTTTTCTTTAAGAAAAGAAAAACACTAATTCTTATCATTGATTCCTTCAAATAGGAATTGATTTCTTAGTTGTTTAAGGCAAGAAGAGTAGCTGCATGGGATGCACACACCCAGTCTTCCCTTCCATGGGGTCACCAGCATGTGTCACACAGTAATTATCTACTGAGACTGAGGTGCTACAGTCTTGAGATGCTTGAGAAATGAGTGTGCTTTCAAGGAGTCAAATGACAGAATCTGAAATGAGGCCATTGAGTAATATAGAACCACATTCAAGGCTGAGTCAAGAGGCCTTTTCTTCTAGCCAACAGTGTGGGAGGTGCCTACACCAGCTACATCTGGTGCAGCACTTGGCACCCTTCCCATGCTAACTTTCTTCTTTCCCATGGGCAGAAGGTGACTATTTTGCTGGTACTTAAATACTTATTTCTGCTGATTACTGTTGAGTTAAAGTATCTGTCCTGGTACAGGTCCACTATAGGTCTTGCTTTTAGTATTTACTCACTGTGCCTCTGTTCTCTCTTTTGGAATGATAATGTATATTTTGTTCCATTGTATTTCCTTTTTGATTTTACAGTAGGTTACAGTTAAGAGATTGCCTTGAATCTCAGAAGAGAATCGGGACTTTTAGACTGTGTTGAGAATGTGAAAAAACAGGGAGTTTTGAAGTTCTGTAAACAAATTTTGCATTATGATAAGGCTGCAAGCCTGTGGGGGGATCAGGGAGTAAAATGTGGTTTGAATGAGAAGGGCCCACATAGGCTCATATAATTGAATGCTTAGTACGCAATTAGTGGAACTGTTTGGGAAGGATAGAAGGTGTGGCAGTGCTGGAGGAAGTGTGTCACTGGGGTTGGTCTTTGTGGTTTGAAAAGCCCAAGCCATGCCCAGTTAGCCCTCTCTGTCTGCCTACAACTTGTGGATCGAGATATAAGTTCTCACGTATTGCTCCAGCTCTGTGCCTCCCTGCCTGCTGTGATGATGGTCATTGACTCTAACCCTCTGGAGTCATGAACCCCAATAAACATTTTCTTTGATAAGTTGCCTTATACATAGTGTCTTTACAGTAATAGGAAAGTAACTAAGACACTATATTTACAGAAATTTACATTTAAATTACTTTTTAACTGGATATAAAATTCTGAGCCCATTTTTTCCTTTTTAGCACCTATAACATACTACATCATTATCACCTTGCTTCTTATGACTCTGTTCCAACATTTTATAACAATATTACTCTATTTTCTTTAGAATTCTTTTGTTCTATCTTCAAATGTTAAGAATTTTCTCTTTGATGTCTTTATATTTTATAATAATTTGTCTATGTGAAATATTTGCTTGCCATTTGCTTCTGAGACATGGTTTCCTGTGTCCCAGGGTGTCTCACACCTGCTATGTAAGCAAAGATGATCTTGAACGCCCAATCCATCCCTCTGCCTCTACTTTCCGAAGACAGAGCCTCCTGCCTGTGCTAGTTGACTATGGCAATAATGATTTCATTCAGTGCAACATTTTCTCTATCATCACTCTTCTCCACCCCTCTTTATTCTGTCCTCAAAGAGAACATATACCTGGAGACACACACACACACACACACACACACACACACTACGCACATCCAAATCACTGGTGGTGAAAAGGACAAATATAGAATAAGTAAGGTATGTGTGAAGAAAGGTGGAAATTGATTTATCTTGCTCTAAAACCCAGTGAGCCCCAATCTGTGGATTTCTCCTTTCATTTTTACTGTGATTCTCAACCACAACAACATATTATAATCATCTGTAATTTTAAAAGCTCTCCAGGCAGTGCTCATGTGCGCCTGGGGCTGATAATCACATGCCTTATACAACCAAATATAATGTTTCTTAATGTTAATACGCTGGGTAGAGCACAGCTCTGGATATTAGAGATCGGCTTTAAATGTTACAAGCAGAACATCACAATCAGCAAAGCTTCGGGGTTTTGGAAGAATCAAATGGGGCTGAGTCACCAAAAGAAACAGTAAATAAACACAAACATCAAGAGACAAAATCGTTTCTATAATCACACTACATGCTAAAGATCTGTGGCAGGGAAATTTATCAGAAGGTGGAAGCCACAGCTGCTCTGGTCTAAGATCACATTCTCCATATCAATCGAGTGCACTGAAAAACATGCCTGTGATGGAGGACATCTCTAGGAAATCAAATTAGCAGGCCATAAATTTACTCTTTGGCAAATGCAAAAGCATGACCATGGCAGGTTTGTCATTTTAATTAGAAACAAAAACTATTTTCTTAGTTTTCCTTCTTAGGGAATGACCCATTCATTTTATAAAATGCTTTGCTCCTGTTACATTAAGAATGTCTGATAATTTATTTTTAATCTGCAGGGAGTTCAAATGCCATGCTCTTTGAGTCATTGTTCTTGGCCATAATGTCAGAATAAATTAACTAGCCTTGCCTTTGAACCCGTAATGTGTGAAAACAATAAACTTTCTCAAAATATTTGACTCTGCAGCTGAGAAAGAATCAGCCTGAACAAAAGTAATTAGTTTGCTGCTAAACCCAAAATTCCATTTTGAGTTAAACTATCAAACTTCTAGCAAATATTTATTTTAGGTTTGTGGTATATGAGGTTTCATGCTAGACGTATATCCCAGCTATTAAGTGGCTGTAATTCTTGAGTAATTCTTCCAATAGGAAAATGTATACTGGTAGAACTTTCAATTTTATTGGATTAGTTTAATCTTTTAGGTAAATATTATGTTGGTTCAAATTCTTTATCTAGGGTAATTCTATCCAGTTAAAGAACTCTCCACCTTGTTACTCTTCTGAATGGAAACCCATCCACCATACAGAAGAGGCTTTAGGACAGGGCCCTCTTACCCATCACTGATAGTTCCCAGCAGTGCCTGGATGAGGCTTAATTTATGTTTCCTGGTCCCTCTCTGGAGCTCTGACAGATCTCCTGCTGAAGTGCTGTCGCTGCTGATATCGAGGGCATTTCTTTTCATTATGAGAAAGGAATTCCACTCCTGCCTCCTTGCTGACTCAATTTGTCTCTACCGCATCTCTCATCAGATGCTTGGAGTTCTACACTCATTTCCTACGCTGTGGTCCCTGCACATGCCCCCTGTGTGATTGGTTGCCTCACCTCTCAACCCCTGGAGCACACTTGCCATTCCTAGCCCTACCTGCACCACTAAGAAACATTTAAAGGTCAGTTGGGGCCTGGTGAGGGGACTCAGTGGTTGGTAGAGTACCCAATTTAGGTTCCCAGCCCCCCATATTGGGCAACTCATAATGCCCTGTAAGTCCAGCACCAAAGGATCTGATTCTCTATTATGACCCCTACATATACCTGCACACACACACACACACACACACACACACACACACACACACACACACACACTTGCACACAATTAATCAATCAATCAATCAATCAATTAATCAAGTTAACTACCACTTAGCAACTGATCATTGAGCAGCACTGCCTGGTCCATCTTTAGTCTTTGTATCCATCTATTGATTGATTCTCCTTTCCATCAACCATCACAGACTTCAAGCCATATTCGAGGACCAAAGTATTTCAGTGTTTGCATCACTATGCCCTAAACTGTAATTTGTGTTGACAGCATTTCTTAACCTTTCAATACTGTTTTACAAATGTAATGTTTTGATGCCACACATAACTATCCAGCTTGCTTCTTCCTGAGCCCTAAAACCTTGTCTTTCCCTGAGGTGTCTTCTTTTCACTAGTATTCCTCCTGAATGGAATCACGCTGTTACTTGGGCCTCTATAAACTGAGTTACACAGGAAAATCACTTTTCCAAAAGATTTTAAGGTGTTTTAAAAGAGAACAGAGACATCCTGGTATAGATAATTGACTGAGGGTACATGGACAGATGCCCAAAATTCCTGGTCCCTTCTGGTTCACACCCAGATCCATGGAGTGCTTCCATCCTACCTGGGGACAGGTGTCTGTAGAGTGTGCTTGTGACTACAGAGCACAGGAGTAACATCTTCATCAAGGGAACAAGTCAATTCTATGTTTTCATTTTTGTATCCCAGTCGAATGGCAAGATGCCTGTATTTAGCATTAGGATCAGTTAGGTTCTATATGCTACCCCAACCATTGCAGTCAACTTAATTAGAAGCTCTGCAAACAAGACACAAATGGTGCTTGTTATGGATGAGAGAAGGCAAGAACCTGCTCTACTCTAATTAACTATCCATTGCCGTGCAGACTGTCTAAATGAATAACTCAGAATGGGAAACTAATTCTTTCACATCTTCATATTTCTTTTCAGAGTTTTATACCATGTAGTTTAATCTCTCTCAGAAAGAAAATATATCAAAATTAAATCTCCCTTTTCATTCTGCATTATTCCCACAGGATTCTTTGTCTCATTATGTTCTGTTCTGCCTGAGTTTTAGTTAGAAGGAAAAGCTACTACAATATTATTTCTGAACAATAAATAGAAATCCTTCTTCTTTTGCCTTCCTCTGTTTGCCTACTCAGAGCTTTAAAATGCAGTATAAAGCCCTTTAGTCTGGCTGGGAGAAATGCCACACAGGGACAACACTAGTGTGGCTTCGCACGAAAATTTTCTGACCCTAACCATGGTTGGATGAGTCATTTGCCGAGGTAATTATATCAAATTAACTATAGAGCTGATTAATTGCTTGCTACTTTAGATGCTCTGATAGGGAAGAGGAGTGACTGAGGGTGGCTTTGTGAGGTAGGGGATGTGGGCTTCCTCTTAGTTCGGTGAAGGAACGTTTGGTAGCGGTAGGGCATGGAGTTCTGCTGAAGCACTGGGCAGAACCACAGATTCTAGGCAGGCTTTTGCATACTGTGCCCTTTACCATTTGTGAAGACTGGAGAGGTGGGCTCCCCAGCCTAGACTCCCTCCTTCGCAGAGGCAGTGCCTGCTCCCCAGGCCTCTGAGAGCCTGGGCTGCTTCGTGGTGCAGTGTGATCCAGCAATCGTGATTGGTGTGAGCTGGTGCAATCTTCATGCTGAGGAAAAGAGGTGCAAGCTCCATTATTCCAACATTTCCAGTCGCACCTCAACACCAAGTCTTTACAATTCTTTCCCTTCACAACCCTGCTTGTTCACATAGTCAGTCCACAGTGGTCACTCACCTGGTATCTCTGCATTTTTTCATCCTCCATCATTTGCAAGAAAAGCTAGAGTAATCTTTAAAGACATGTAGATGATTGTGTCTCTCCCTTGCTAAGCCTTCCAACATTCTCTCTTGCACATCAGACTTGATGTCTCTAATGCTGTATCTACAACTGAATACGTGACTACTGCAAACCTCTGTGGATTTATTTAGCATTACAAAATAACCCTTGCTTTTCCTCCTCAAGCATCCTCTCTTACTTTCTCACTTTCCTTTTTAGTATCTTTCTCTTTGCCTGCCATACAAACTTCTTGAATCACTGGGTCCCTGCACTATTCACGTATTATCATGAACATGCTAAGAATCCACTTAATTTTTTTTTTCAGACAAATTGTTAACAAAGTACAGTAGTTATTTCCTGGTTTTAAACATGTAGGCAAAGTTGTGGTGTTACCCCTGTTGCCCACAGGCTGTTTGGATGCTTCTAGCTACCACTTAGATCTTGGCTCATTCATATTAAAAACATTCAAAGTTGATAAAATTAAAAAACTACTTTCATTGTACAAATTTATTTTTAAATATAATTTATAGTAGAGTTCCCTAAAGCAGTTTAAATTTAAACTTGTTCTAAATTATTATTTGAGTCTCTGAAGTTGTTTATACAATAAACATTGGAAACAAAGCATTTAGTACATAGGGAGCCTATGAGGTTGAGCCCTTCATAATCCACTGAAGTGGTCAAAGAAATCAGTGTCCAGATAAGTCTGGGGACTCGGTGACTTGTTAGAGAGTGCCCTGAGATGGGGTCAGTGGGCAACCTACTAAGAAAACACAATATTATGCTAATTTTCAGATATTCCATATTTAAAGAATGTATTTAATTCATAAATATCCCTTTTTTAAATATAGACTTTCTCATTTATTTATTTATTTATTATGTATACAATATTCTGTCTGTGTGTGTGTCTGCAGGCCAGAAAAGGGCACCAGACTTCATTACAGATGGTTGTGAGCCACCATGTGGTTGCCAGGAATTGAACTCATGACCTTTGGAAGAGCAAGCAATGCTCTTAACCACTGTGCCATCTATCCCTTTTAAATTAAGTTAGAGCTATAAATACAAGCACAAATGGGAGAGAACTTCTAAATTCCCAAGACTAAATAGATACTCATTAAACACCTATTTAAATATCTATTGGTGAATGAAAAAAGGAACGGAATGAGAGATGGAAGGAAAGCATCATGGTAGACCATCCCGGAGTGACGCCAGGCCAGCTAAGCTCAGCCGGAGCTTGCTAAGGCTGGCAGAAACAAAACAGCTAGCAAGTTTTTAGACTGTGAAGGCAAGAGTCACTTTTGCTGATAGTTCAGATGGTCAATCAACGGAAACTCAGAGGAAACTTTTCTTTCTAAACATTAAGTTAAATTAGTTGTTTCAGAAGAGAAGGGATTAGAAGAAATCGACATTGTCCTTACAGGTCTGAAGATGTTTCCCAAAGTCAACATTTCTTGTAAGGTGTCATAACAAGAAACTTCACTTCAAAATTCCTGCCCTTCAAAACCCATCTCATCTGTGCATTATTTACATAAAATATAACATTTCGTTATTACTGCAATCCCCAGGGCTTCTCTTTATATGCAAACTGCTTATCTCACATCACACATATTGCTTTTTTTAGAAATCATTGTTTTCTAATTCCCTTCACACACCTGCCTCCTTTTTCTAGACTATACTAGGGAAATCCTTTGAAAACGAGGTAGTTCACCACCTTATGTTATTCATGGTGCCAAGCCCTGAAAAAAAAGATGGATGAAACCTTTGAAAGCACAACAGTGTAACAGCTCAGCAACTGCTGCACAGCTGGCACAACTGGGTTCACTTAGAGATGAAGGAGTGAGAGGAGTAGCCTCTCCCTAGACATGGTCAGAGTTGAGATGCTTAGATCAGTGTATGTACTCACAGCGGCATGGATGTTCTCTCATTATACCAAGCCTATTCAGCAATCGAAAGTTTCCTCTTCTCCTACATACCAGAGTAAGCTATGGATAACATAAGTCCTGCTGTGGTTCTTTATTATTACACATAGCTCAGTAACTTTAAGCAACAGTTTTATTTTACCCATAGATCTTAGAGCTCTAGAAGAAAGGACAGGCTCTGAGGGAGAGCTTGTCTGGGGTACCTCATCCAGGACAGCTGTGTAGAACGGCCTCCCCACTCTGGAATGTGCTCCCTTGGTCTAGCCCCTTCCCACACGGCAGGTCATGCTGTACGCTGCTCCATGTACCTTGGGCTTTGCACAGCTTGCTGGGCTCGGGATAGTCAGATGGATCACGGAGCGACCAGTTTCCAAGGACGGTCTAATAAAGAAAAGACAATGCTGTCAGTGCCTTCAGGTCTTTGTCTGAAGTGTGAACAACATCATGAATGCGTGCTGCAAGGTTAAAAGAGTCACCTCAAGAGAGGAGGACATGAGTCCTCTCAAAGGAAGGAAAATAATTACATCCTTTAAAATCTGCTACATTGTTACCATATCACTATTGAATGAGGCTTTACGCTGGAAATTATCAGCATGGTTTGCCTTAGGCATGTGGCCCTTTAAGCTACAGTCAAGAGGAGCATTGATGGCTAAAATAAACAAATCCTACATGCAAATGTGAGCATTTTGTAGAACTGCCTTAGCTCAAGCAAACCCGAAAGGCTTCTCTTTTGCATCACCTTAGCCTGCACTCAACACACCAACCTTTCCTATCACAGATAATAAGCCCGGAGTCTAATTCTCAAGGAATGTAAGGAATGTAGAATTTCTTAAATTGTTTTAAAACTTCGTGTCCATGCAGTATTCACTCCCCATCAATTCTTCCGAAGGGGTTGTGAATTATTCTACCAGAGAGTTCCAAGCTCATTTCCACTCCAGCTTTCGGTCTTCAAATGCATTTGTGGTCAGTTGAAGAAGATACGGTATATAAATAATTCTGACAGGTCAGCTATTTCCAGTTGTAGCCAAGCATTGTACATGCTGGTTGTGAATACAAAGAAGTTTATAAATGGCCAGTTGTCTCCATCTCACCAGAACATTGTTGAAACTTTAAGTCATTCAACAATCACTCACATGGGTCTCCTGTACTTCTATCCAAAATAGCTTATTAGCTATTACAGAGACTAAGTTTTCTCTCTGTTTTTTAAGAAAGTTCTTTTGTTGAACTTAAATAGTTATTATATTTAGTAAAAATACTGGTTTAGCCCTCTCTTATGCTTTTTTTAGTAATAGGGCCAATCGAATTTTGAAGACTCCCTTTTCATTCATGCAATTCACCGTGGGCTGCTTTCACCCTTTCTCCTGTTTCAGAGACATGTATGTTGGTCATGTCATAAAGTACCAAGTTTATAGAAGGAAAATTCTATTTGGCCTGTGGTTCCAGAGGGATAAGAGTTCATGATGGAGGGGAAACATGGTGAGCTGAGGACCAAGCGTTCAAATAACTGAGCCTATGGGGGGCATTTATAATTCAAACACTACCTGTAACTTGGGTTGTACCCAACTGTCTACCACCCGGACTTAAGGAAGCTTAGATGGTTCATCCCACACAGAATTTGGGCATTTTCTTTTGGGTCATTCTGTGAAGAAACTAAAAGCTGTGTAGCTGCAGTGGTTAAGATCAATATGCCTAAGGATGATGGGGCATACAAAAAAAAAGAAAGATGAAAGACTGCACAGGCATATTTTGGTGGCTTTTAAAATGAAATTGACAAAAACACACTTTAGCATGCAATTATTTGAGAAATAGGAGCAAACCTTATTGCTGATAAAACTAGACCTTTGAATTGTTCTTTATATTGCAAGCTCAAAATCAGAATGTCTACTTGATTTTGACTAATAAACTCAACTTAAAAAATATAACCCCATATAACCCAGAAACTGTCTCAATTACCAACCACTCACAAAGGAAAAATTAGTTTTCTCCAATGGAGTCTCACAAGGTATACACATGTTATATAGTAAATTCATGTGTAGAAATATAAACAAAAATCAACTTTATCACTGTGGAGTTTGTATAAGTTACCTCCTCAGAGTTATAAAAGAGGTGAACTAATAAGATAATGCCTCCCACTCTACTGATGGACACACATCAAGACAATGGCTACCACTCTATCAATGAACGTCTAGGAATCCCTTCTGCCAACTTCAAAGTCTTGGAATTTTTTTCCTTACTGTTTAAGTCACTCCAGTTGAAACAAGCAGAAGCTCATTCCACAAAAGTCTCCACAGACACTAGAGTATGTCCAGGAGAAGTGGAGAAGAGAAAAGCGGGTGTGACTAGCAAGGAGGCACTGGGCCAACACAGTACATTTTGAATTAGAAAAAGCTGTTAGCTGGGTTCAACCAGATTGTGCCTCACCCTTCCCTCGACTAGTGTGTAGACATGTGAGTTATCTATTTCTGTTAGGATACACATGATTACATACCTGTGGTAGTTTGAATGTAATTGGTCCCCATAATCTCATAGGGAGTGACACTGTTAGGAGGTGTGGCTTTGTTGGAGTGGGTGTGGCCTTGTTGAAGGAAGTGTGTCACTGTGAGAGAGGGCTTTGAGGTTTTCTATGCTTAGGATACTGCCCAGTGTCTCAGTCTACTTCCTGCTGCCTACACGATGTAGGACTCTCAGCTACTTCTCCAGTACCATGTCTGCCTGTATGCCACCATGCTCCTCACCATGATGATAATGGACTGAACCTCTGAAACTGTAAGCAAGCCTCAATTAAATGTTCTCCTTTATAAGAATGTCCGTGATCATGGTGTCTCTTCACAGGAATAAAAAGTCTAAGATAATACATCAGGTTTCATATTTCCAAATAGACTGCTTGCTATGTGCTTTGCTGCACCCATACCTTGAACTGATTATCTAAAGCAGTGGTTCTCAACCTGTGGGTCTCATATCAGACATCCCATATATCAGATATTTACGTTACGATTCACAACAGTAGCAAAATTACAGTTATGAAGTAGCAACGAAATCATTTTATGGCTGGGGATTACTGCAACATGAGGAACTGTATTAAAGGGTCACAGCATTAGAAAGGTTGAGTACCACTGCTCTAAGGGACGAGGGACATGCAGGTGCAGGTTTGGCTCTCCTCCTCTTGGATTCACCTACTTTAGATCTGTCTTCACCGTGTATGGAAAAAACCCTTCCCTGACCTTTGTAGGTTCAAGGCCGATGCCACTCAGCAAAAGAAAAATTAACCAGAGTGGAGTACAAACATTTACTTAATATGCTTTAGAGTTCTTTAGAGTCATCTTTGACATAAAGGTCTCCATCAAAAGATGAAGACCCCAAAAATGACTGTTATGAAGGTTGATGAGGATCTAGTCAGATATAAAGAATAATCAGCTAATGACGAAGTAGGGGAAATTTAGCAAAGCTTTTCTATTCAGTTCTCCTCTGTGTGCTAGTGTTTTCAAAGGTAAGACATTCCTTTCTTCTAGCTGTGAGGCTACCCTCACATGAGGGTCTGTTGACCTGTTTCTGGGAAATCTGAAAGGACTTCCTGCACATCCCACCTTTCACATTCCCTGGAGAACAGCGTGGCCACATCCTCGTTACACTCCCACAACGTACACCCTGGAATGGTCTTTGTCTGTAGAAAGCTCTCTACCCATGTCAGACACCTGGGATGCTCACACGGCCACGTGTTACATCGACATTCAGTCTCTCTGCTCTCATTGATACGTCAAATGTCCCTTAAAATACACGTGTAAATGCTTGGTCAATCTGGTGCTGTTGGGAGGTGGAAGGAAGTGAGAGCTCTTTAGGTCGTTGGAGACATTTCCTTAGAGTATAGTAGAACCTAGTCCTTTCGTCTTCCTCTCTTTTGCTTTTCTGTCATGAAGTATGCAATTTCTCCATCTTGAATTCCCTGCCTTGATGAAGTCCTTCAAACTTCATACAGTCCTAAAGGGAATGGAACCAAGTGACCATGGCCTGAAATTTCTAAAACCATGCGTTACAATAAGCCTCTTCTCTTTGTAAGTTGAATGTCTGGGCATTTTTGTTACAGTACTGCGACATTAACTAATACATTCTTGTTCCCTTGGCCAAGCCAATTCCTAGGACAAAGAGACTCCATGCCAAACATGATAAAAACTACAGCAATATAAAATTGTTTATCTAAATTAGGATATCTACTATAAGGAAAATTTCAGAAAGAGAAAGAGTTAATAAATATATCATAAAACACAAACATACACAATCACTGTGACAGGTAATCTATATTCTTAGAAAATGTGTTTAGCCTATCCTCATCCTCATTTGTAATATGGTAGCTAGCTTGTCCTCTTCAAGAATACGAGGATTAAAAAGATAATACATGCAAAAACTTCATTACATTTCCTGATAATTGTGGTCAATAAATACCATGAACCAATTTTTCCTGAATAATTTGTAACAGCTCAAAGAGCAGAAATGAAGCTAAAATTTCTACCAAAGCATCCCTGTGTCATATTCAGTACTCCTGGATTCTGTTTGTAAGTTATTTGGAAAATTATCGCCTTAAAAATGTCATAGGGCTTCTTAGAATAACAGCTCACAAGAGAAGAATAATCTCATTCTTCTGTTGTTCCCAGAGAAGCTGGCCATGCCAATTACCGACCCAGCTTTTAATGTGAACCATGTACAAACACAGCAAAGAAAGATGAAAAGATAAATCACAAGGGACCAGAAAAGTAAACACCCTAATAGGACAACTACATTATAGGGTAAATTATGTGTAAATTACTAGGGAATCAATGTATAATCAAATGCAACTAGTGTATGAGTTAAAACTCTGTTTGGCTGTTCTCTAAGAGCGACTGAAACAGATATCTAAAAGGGAAGAGCTGTTTTTTCCAAAGATGATGACATCACCCATTCCCTGTGCCATCTTCAGCACTTCCTTCCAGAGATGGGACCCTATTTTCTCCTCTCCAGGCTCTATGGGACTGTAATCAAGGTACAAATTACAGATCCGAGAGGCAAAATTAGAAGGGTTTTCTAGTCTCTTTCATCCAGTCACACTGCTATGAGGGAACCCAATAGCTATATGGTGGGAGAGGCCATGACTATGTATCCATTCAGCAGCTCCCTGGGAGGCCATCAGCTCCTAATGACCTGAGTAGGTAAGATCTGCATGACTTCAGGCTAGCCTTAGCATCTTCTTGGCTCAGATCCCAAACTTCCCTGCAACAAAGATAAGCCATGCTCACTTGTACCCTTCTCCATCTCTGATCCAAGTAATTTGTAAGCAGACTCATATGTCTGCTATTGGCTCTGAGTGGTTTGTTCTGCAGCAGACATATGGGGACTTACCTTTGCATCAGGTCTCCTATGCGATTTGCAAATGGAGCATTCTCGTTGTCCTGGGAACTCGTAGAATGGTAGGAATTCTGGGAGTTCTACTTAAAAACAGATGTTTGCATGAACATTTAAACAAATGTATAGATATGTAATGGGAGAGTTAAGGAGGAAGTCGGGACAGGCATTTCCAAACTTACCACTACTGTCTCTAGATCACCATACTACATGACTGCCTTTTCAGGTATAAAACAAAACTAATTAAAATTGAACAAAGAAAGCATATTCAAAGAGAATAAGACAAGAGACTGGTAAGTAGTGCCATGTCAAAAAAGATAAAACAGGACCAAAATTGTAAACTGATAATAACAGTAATAAAGATTTCTAGTGAGAAGGCTTAGAAAACAATGGGAAGAACAAACTTTAGAATTATGTAAATACATGTTCTGGTTTCATTAATGTTTTGTGATAAATATTCTGACATGAATCAACTGCTTAAGGGAGAAAGCATTTACTTTAGCTTATAAGCCCAGGTCGAAGTCCATGATAGTCAAGGCAGTAGGAGCTTACAACAGGTAATTGCATTACATCCAAGAGCAGAGAGAGCAGTGATGTGGGAGTTCCTTCTGTATATGTGTTGCTTTTATTGGTTAATGAATAAAGAAGTGCTTTGACCTGTGATAGGGCAGAATAGAGCTAGGCAGGAAAACTAAACTGAATGCTGGGAGAAAGAAGGCAGAGTCACAGAGAAGCCATGTAGCCTTCGCTGGAGCCTGCTGAAACTTTGCTGGTAGGCCACGACCTTGTGGTAATGCCCAGGTTAATGGAGATGGGTTAGTTTAGGATATAAGAGCCATATGCTTAAGCTATTGGCCAAACAGTATTGCAAATGATATAGTTTCTGAATGATTATTTTGTGGTCTGGGCAGCCGGGAACAAACAAGCAGCCTCCCGCCTACAGAACAGAAATGCTCAGAGCTTACAATGGTTAATTGCATCACATCCAAGAGCAGAGAGAGCAGAAATGCATGCTAACTGACAAGGGCTCAGTTAGCCTTGTCTCTTCTCTTATACAACTCAGGACACAAAGCCAGGTAATGGCACCATCCACAATGGGCATAACTTCCCATCTCAGTTAGTGCAATCAGGACAATGGTCCCCAAGATTGTCTTGGGGGCCAGTCAGATTTGGCAATTCATCATTGAGACTCTCTTCTAGGTTGAGACAAGTTGACAGTTAAAACTGACCATCATAGTAGAAATAAACTTATGCTCTTTTTAAAATAATTTTGTTGATCTTGGGTATTGCCCTAAATATATTTCTAATCCTTAATTAAATTATAAAGTGGAAATTATACTGTCAGAGTTATAGTTTACTTATGAAAATTAAAAGACATTTATTATGTCTATCTATAGAACCACAATATCTGCAAATGGTACCAGCTACTTCTACTCCTTACAAAACTTCCACGTTTCTCTGTAAGTAGACAGGAAAACATGCAGTTAGACAAGTTGGCTTAGAGTCTCAGGCTCCCTCTGCCTGCACGTTTATTCTGAAGTCCAGTTTGTAAATATAGTAAGAGTAAGATTGACTAACCTTGCCTGAAATAGGTCACTTTACACTAAAAGCCCTTATACCTCACGTAGTTATTGTGAAGACAACATGTGCAATGTGAATGGGAAGCACTTTATGAATGAAAACCACATTAACTAAACCACAGGCATCGCTAGCTCTCCCCACTAGTCTTACACCAGTGTTTCTGCAGTCTGGTAATTGTCACAGCTTTTGTTTGATTAGTTTTATAACAGAGAAGTTCTCAAATGGATAAAGAGAAGTTTGTGAGATAAGAGAGTTGGGGGAGAAGAAAAGGAGGGGGGATGGGAGAGCAGGCCGGGTGCATTCTCTTGTAAATGTAGTTCATTTGAACAAACAGCGCTCGGCAGATTTCCCCAGATGTTTCCAGAGATAGGTCACAATATTTCTAGCATGTTCTACTTCATTGAAGCTTGAGAGACTTTGACCTGTAACTTTAACAAATTAAAACTTTCAATGCATCTATTGCTCAAAAAATAGGATAGTGCACTTGGCTTTTCTTTGATTATGATTATGATTCTTTGATTTATGATTAAATCTCAGAGAGACATATTAGCCCCTGAAGCAGGAAATTGTGTGTGATGTATCTAAAGCTGTCTGTTACACCAGAGGAAGTAAGTCCAATGTTCAAGAAAGCTAAGGAGATTCATAGCAAATGCTGGTACACAATCAAAAGTATTTGATCTTTGGATGATGGGCAAATAACAAAAAAATTTTAAAAACAATAATCACCTCTGAGCCTCTCAAAATTACTTTCACAGTAAAAAATCAGAAAGTTGGGGCTGGAGAGATGGCTCAGAGGTTAAGAGCACTGACTGTTCTTCCAGAGGTTCCGAGTTCAATTTCCAGCAACCACATGATGGCTCACAACCATCTGTAATAAGATCTGGTGTCCTCTTCTGGCCTGCAGGGACACATGCAAGTAGAATGCTGTATACATAATTAATAAATAAATCTAAAAAAAAATCAGAAAGTTGTGAATAAAGCTGTTGAAGCTATTTTCTCCAGTCTTTGCATTGTCTGCAGTCACAAAAGACAGGGGAGATGACATATGAATTATAGCAATTTATTTGCCATAGCACCATTTATTTAACTAAATATTAACTAAATATGTTTAAATTAACATGCAAGACCTTTCAATGCTCAGAATGCTATTCTTATGCAAAGTATTCCAACATCTGTTTTGTAAGCCTCATGGTGCTGCCACTTGGTGTGGTGGGAAAGTTGGGTTGGAGCGTGAGAAGGGCAGCAGTTTGGACTTAATTCCATTTAAAAGGGCATTGCTCCCTTGCCAAGAATCCACCACAGCCCTTCCCAGAAGAGAGGAATGAGCCTCACCTGGGATAACCATTCAGCAGCTCGAATTTTAATCGAATCTGTTGTTTTCTCAGAAGACCGAGCGTGACTTCCACCCTTCCACCTCCCTGTCAATTCCCACAGTAGTGAACTCCGCAGATGCCACACAGGAACAGCACAGGTTTGGTGGGCAGATAAGCATGCGCACAAACGAACAGCCCCGTAACTCAGAAGCTGTGTGATCTTCGGGAAACTCCTTACCAACAGCTGACCTTTGGTGCCCCAGCTGTTAAAAATGGGATCATTGCAACCAGGTGAATGTTTATGCAGAGAAGAGCACAAACAAAAGACACGCTTTAAGGCGCAGCACATCATCCTCCCACCACTCTGTGATGATAAATATCCCGAGCCACACCCACATGTATTCATGCCCTAATTGTACTGAGAATCTTGTGGGTTCCTAAACGCGCAACTGATGCCATAGCACCAAAGCCAATCACAAGTAATATTGAAATAAAACAGTAAGGATGACACCAATTTCACATCTCAATCTCTTAACACTTTTTTTTTTTAAATCTAACCCAATGGCTCTCAGTTTGGTGGCTTTTTGGCATTGTCTAGAGACAGTTTTGTTGTTAAAACCTAGAAAGTGCCTGAGTGACTGTGAGAGGAGCAAGCACAGAGTTGATCATTCTATGCTACAAAGAACAGAATACTTCACACCCCCCCCCCAAATGGTACAATGTTTAAGGAAACCCAGTGTAGGTCTTTTTATTTGTTTATTTATTCAACAAATATTTTTTGAACAGCTATCATATGCCAGGCATTTTTGTCTGGATGAACTAAGGGCAAAAATATCCAGTAAATTCAGGGTTTACACAGTGATGGAAAAGATAATCAAATAAGTATAGAATACGTGGAAGTGCTTTGATAAGAAAGAATTTGAAAGTCCCAGTGTTTCTGAAATAAATACAAATAAATAAATAAAAATTGTGAAGAAAGAGGTCCACAGTGTGCAAAATGCACAGAGCCATTGGAAAGCTCAGAGGATGATTTCTTAACACAAAACCTAATTCTAATTTTATTTCTAATTTATTGTTTAGAAATAAATAAAACCATCAATGGCCACATTAATAGATAACCAAAGAAGTGATTACTATGATTTTTTCTAAACAATCAATGCTGTCTATGGTTAGGGGGATAATTGTAGGTGGAACTGTTTTTAAACATGTTTAATTGACCAATGACAGCTCATCTCACTAAGCATGCCTCTAATAAAATCTAACCAGTGAGCAAAGGCTCCTACTCTGGAAGTTGGTACTCTGGCTGACTCATGCCCGGGAGTTTACTTCTAAGACTGGTGTCAAAGCAGGGGCGCTTCTGTAACAGGGCCAACAATGCTGCTGCTCCGGAGACCCACAGTTCAGGAAAGAACTCAAATCCATGTTAGCTCTGGTTTTGTGTTAAGAAATCGTCCTCTGAGCTTTCCAATGGCTCTGTGCATTTTGCACACTGTGGACCTCTTTCTTCACAATTTTTATTTGATTTGATTAATATGTTCTAATTCAAATAGAATTACATCATTTCTCCCTTCTTTTCTTCCTTCTAGCCCCTCCTAGTCCCTCCCAGCTACATTCCCTCAAACTCATCTTTTAATTCAAGACCAGTTAATCCACAAAGGGGTATATATAATAATACATCCACATATATATTAAGAGGGGTGCTATGGGGAAACAGACTCAAGGATACAGAACGTGATATATCCAGTTGCAGAGGTGGAGACCGGCCATACGCTGCTTCATGTCCCCTGATCCAGTCTTCACCATCCAAGAGAGCACAAATCCTTCCTCTCCTCTTAAGTGCTCCTGTCCATAGACAAGAAGCCCAGTCCAAAGGCTGGTATCCCAAGGCTATTGACCAAATGAGTTCCCACAACAAACAAAACCTTTCACAGGATTGGTAACAAAGTTTCCTTCTCAACTCATTGGCCTTTTAACTCAAGACCAATGGTTCTCAGCCTGTAAGTCACCACCCTTTTGGGGTCACACTACCCTTTCGCAGATGTCACATATCAAATATTCCTACATATCAGATATTTACATTGTGATTTATAACAATAACAAAATGACAGTTATGAAGTGACAAGAAAATAATGTTAGCCTTGGGGGTCAACTCTGTTAAAGTGTCACAGCGTTAAGAAGGTTGAGGACCACTGCTCAAGACCAAGAAAGATCCCCTCCACTCTACACCACCCTCTTCATCCATTCTGGTGTTTAATAATAACCTCTAGAATATTCTATAGCTTAGATCAGTAAGAAGCCACAGTTTATGAAAGGTTAATTGCTCATATATTGTTTAAAAACTGGACAGAGGGAAGGTGGGCTGGTATTCAGGTGAGGAGCCAAGACAGTTAAATGTTATACTGTTAGTTCCAGTGAAAGTATAGAATTTGCGCTCTGGAAAGATGTACCAAGGTTCAGAGTTGACATTACCTCAGTGGCTTATTTTCAGAAAGAAGCGGTTGAGAGGAGCCAAGAAATGGCAGGCTACTTAGTGCTACCTCTAGCCAGGGGTCAGGGAAGGGAAGATTTGGAGTCCAGGTAAAGTAGATAATATTTTCAGATCTCTTGAATTTGAAAGTCTTCAGGACAAAATAGGGAGACAATATAAGAAAGTAATATTTAAGTCCAACTTAAAGATACAACAATATGGGCTGAAAAGGTGGGTCAGGCGTTAAGGGCAGAGCCTACACCAGTGTCAGGCTACTTACAATATCCTGTAAGTCCAGCTCTAAGTGAGCCCTTTTCTGGCCTCCAGGGGAACTGAACTCATGTGCACATACCCCACACCAACACACAGCTATATACATGGTTAAAAATAAAAGTAAATTGTATTTATTTATTAAATTATATATATATACATATATATACTTCAGTGACATAAAAGTCTAAGCATTATATGATAGTATACAAACAAATACTGAGCATCATTTTAGTTAACTTCTATTTTCTGTGCAAGTTTAATTTGTACATGAATTGTGTTCTATTTCATTTCACAGTGAGAATTCCTTGTAGGGAACTGTCTCTTGAGCATATTTCTAAACCCCAATATTAGATTTCTGTGTGTGTATGTTTAATATGTTGCATCCCCACTGATTGGAGAGGAGATCCAAAGATCTTTCTGCCTAGAGACCTTACCTTCTATTTTGCCTCTGGAGCGAGATTCCATGACTCCTGTGACACTCTGAGAACGTCGTCATCTCTGTTGCCCGTGTTTCTTGTGCAGTGAGTTTGTTTCCACTTGTTCTTTACGTGCACATTAGAAAACGCAATGCTTTAGATATTTATATCATATGACAGAGATTCTTGGAAAATAATTTTATTAAGGACTTAATAAAAGATTGCATGAACTTTCCCTGCTTGATCACAAGCACGGGAACAGGTTAGTAACCAAGAATATTAAATAATTTGCCCAAAGTCCTATTTCTACTATGCCCTAATCCAGGTGAGCACTGCAAGTTGCATATGCCTAGCCTCAGGTTAGCTCTGCGTTGTCCGAGGCAAGCTCTCAGCCACACAGTGGACTATTAATGCTTCTTGGAGCATATGATTTTTGTGGAACTTACAAGAATTATACAGCAATCTGAAGCCTAAATGATTAATACAAATTATTATTACTGTTATTAACTTTTCTTTTTTTCTTTTCTTTTTTTAAATATTCATTTCTATATCTTTTTTAATATTTATTTATTTCTTATGTATACAACATTCTGTCTATGTGTGCTCCTGCAGGCCAGAAGAGGGCACCAGACCTCATTACAGATGGTTGTGAGCCACCATGTGGTTGCCGGGAATTGAACTCAGGACCTTTTGGAAGAGCAGGCACTTCTCTTAACCACTGAGCCATCTCTCCAGTCCTGTTATTAACTTTTCAATGCTGGATTTTTACTCCAATTGATCCTGATATAATTGCTGGAAACTGGTAACTGGAACCATGGTGGTGGAGCAACAATAGCCATTTATTGAGGACCTCTAATGTTCTAGTCATTCTTCTGGTGCCTTTTTGCACAAGACATTTGATTCATAAGAAAAACAGCGCACTAATTGCCTGCACGTCCTTGCCTCTACTCCCCAGCAGAACACATGCTGGACTCCACCTTCAGTGCTTCAACAAACCAGCTTTCACATCCATGGCAGGCACTAAAACCAAAGGGTATTTACATTCTAATTTTTCTTAATCCCACCGAGGCCTGTGGTATTTAAGCACTCTCTCTTGAATATGCAGAATTGCTTTGTTTTGTTTAAACAGTGCTCGGTTATGCCGCCCAGGCAGACTTTAAACGTGGTATCCTATTGCTCCGGCTCCACTAGATCTGGGATTACAGGCATTTACCATTTTGCTCAGCTCAAAATAAGACTTGGAATCTGTGATACAGCATTGTCCCATATCAGGTCATTCATCAAGATGATTTTACATTTGTTTATTCATTTGGGTGGGGGTAACAATGCCATTCTTGAGGAGGTTAGAGGACAATTTGCAAGTATTGTTCTCTTTTTTCCATCCCATGGGTTCTAGAGATTAAACTCTGGCTATCAGGCTTGTTGGTGAGTGCCTTTATCCACCATGCCATTCTGCTGCCCTTCAAGGTGTATTTTAGTTTACCTCTCAGGCTGAAAGTATGCATTTGCTTTCACATATACAACAAAATAAATAGGTTAATGTCCATTTGCATTAGAAATTGTTTTTCACACAAACTGCTGTTTACAGAACAAAAAGATCAGAGTTACAACTGAGAGGGTGAGATTAGAAAATTCACTACAAAAGAAGCTCTAAAGAATTCATGATAAAAATAACAGATTAAAATATACTAAAGTTGATGGGATTATAGATTCACAGATCCATAATTGTAATAGTAGGTTTCCAGGCCTCTTTGTCAATCATTCATAAAATAAAGAGACAGAAAGTCACTGAGACCACTGAATTTTTTAACAATCCTATCAAATGCTTAAACTTGATTGACATTCATAAAACTGCCACATACAGTATATGTATATACTTTTCAATTACACACAGAAAATCACATGACTGAAAATACTTGCACAGAGTCTGTATAAGAATGTACACACCACCAAAAACAATCTATACTTTCAATGCAATCCCCATCAAAATCCCAACACAATTCTTCACAGACCTTGAAAGAACAATAATCAACTTCATATGGAAAAACAAAAAACCCAGGATAGCCAAAACAATCCTATACAATAAAGGAACTTCCGGAGACGTTACCATCCCTGACATCAAACTCTATTACAGAGCTACAGTAATGAAAACAGCTTGGTTCTGGCATAAAAACAGAGACGTTGACCAATGGAATCAAATTGAAGACCCGGATATTAGTCCACACACCTATGAACACCTCATATTTGACAAAGAAGCTAAAATTATGCAATGGAAAAAAGAAAGCATCTTCAACAAATGGTGCTGGCATAACTGGATGTCACATGTAGAAGAATGAAAACAGATTCATATCTATCACCAGGCATAAAACTCCAAAAGACCAAATGGATTAAAGACCTCAATATAAATTTAACCACACTGAACCTGATAGAAGAGAAAATGGGAAGTAGCCTTCAATGCATGGGCACAGGAGACCACTTCCTAAATATAATCCCAATAGCACAGACACTAAGAGCAACAATAAATAAATGGGACCTCTTGAAACTGAGAAGCTTCGGTAAAGCAAAGGACACAGTCAATAAGACAAAAAGGCAACCTATGGAATGGGAAAAGATCTTCACCAAGCCCATGTCAGACAGAGAGTTGATCTCCAAAATATATAAAGAACTCAAGAAATTAGACATTAAAATTCTAAATAACCCAATTAGAAAATGGGGTACTGAACTAAACAGAGAATTCTCAACAGAAGAATTTCAAATGGCTAAAAGATACTTAAGGAAATGCTCAACTTCCTTAGCTATCAGGGAAATGCAAATCAAAACAACTCTGAGATATGCCTGTCAGAATGCCTAAGATCAAAAACACTAATGATAGCTTATGCTGGAGAGGATGTGGAGTAAGGAGAACACTCATCCATTGCTGGTGGGAATGCAAACTTGTACAATGACTTTGGAAATCAGTATGGCAGTTTCTCAGAAAATTGGGAATCAACCGACCTCAGGAGCATATACCCAAAAGATGCTCAATCATACTACAAAAGCATTTGTTCACCTATGTTCATAGCAGCATTATTTGTAATAGCCAGAACCTGGAAACAACCTAAATGTCCCTCAACTGAAGAATGGATAAAGAAAGTGTGGTACATTTGCACATTAGAGTACTACTCAGTGGCAAAACAAAACAAAACAAAACAATGACATCTTGAATTTTGCATGCAAATGGATGGAATTAGAAAACAATATCCTGAGTGAGGTAACCCAGACCCAAAAAGATGAATATGGTATGTACTCACTCATAAGTGGATACTAGCTATAAACAAAGAACACTGAGCCTATAGTTCATGATTCTAGAGAAGCTAAGTAATAAGGTGAACCCAAAGAAAAACATATAGACCCACCTGGAAATTGGAAACAGACAAGATCGCCTGACAAAATTGGGAGCATGGGGGAGGGGGTAGAAGAAAGGGGAGAAGGAGAAGAGAAGGGGAGAAGGGAGGGTTGAGGAGAACTTGAGGGAATGGGATAGTAGAGATGGAGGAAGGACAGATATGAGAGCAAGGAAAGAGATATCTTGACTGAGGGAGCCATTTTTGGGTTAGCAAAAAACCTAACTCTAGAAAATTTCTCAGGAGTCCATAAGGAAGGCCCCAGCTAAGTCCCTAAGCAATAGAGGAGGGGATGCCTGAACTGGCCTTGCCCTATAGTCAGACTGATGATTGCTTAAATATCACCATGGAACATTTGTCCAACAACAGATGGAAACAGAGACAGAGACCCACATCAGAGCACTGGACTAAGCTCCCAAGGTCCAGTTGAAGAGGAGAAGTAATGAGAATATGAGCAAAGAGGTCAAGACCATGAAGGGTTCATCCACTGAAACAGTTTGCCTGAGCTAATGGGAGCTCACTAACTCCAGCTGGACTGGGAAGGAACAAGCATAGGACAATTAGTCCCTCTGAATGTAGTTGACAATTGTATGGCTGGGGCAGACTGAGGGGCCACTGACAGTGGCACTGGGATTTATCTCTACTGCATGTACTGGCTTTTTGGGATCCTATTCTCTTTGAATGAATACCTTGCTCAGCCTAGATGTAGTAGGGAGGGCCTTGGACCTTCCACAAAGCAAAGTGCTTACCCTCTCTTAGGATTAGAGGGGGTCGGGTGGGAGGGCGTGTGGAGGGAATGGGAGGAGGGGAGGGAGTGGGAATTTGGATTGGAATTAAAAAAAAAAAAAAGAACGCACATGCCAACAATCAGAATTGCATGGAGGTGGGGCTTGGGGGGTGGTACCTGCCCCTCACTACTTGCTGGGACAGATTCAGGCATGGAGTACATTAGGTTGTATATCCACTGATGAGCCTGTTAGGCTCCAGTTTGTAGTTCCAATCCAACGATCTCACAGATGACTCTGGTTAAAAGTGGATTCCCCCCCCAAAAAAGCCAAAGCTTTATCCTTACATTTATATTTACATGGTATATAGTAAAGCAATGCCCACATAGTTATAAATATTTGAAACTATAAAATGTTAAGAACTAAAATATATACAATTTACATATATATATATTATAGGGTTATACAATATGTATTATAGTGTAAAAAGGCTTATTATAAAAAATCAATACAACAAGGGGTTTATTATACAGGTGAATGAATTATGCTTCAGAAATTTTAATTTGTTAATGTGAGAAAATAGCTTGGGGAGGGAGTCAGGAACAGAAAACATTTTCTGAGCAGAAAATAATAATATTTTTATGATGAATATAAAAGAAACCTGAATAATTTATCTCAAATGATTGACTTCCATGTGACAAAGCTGAATGGGAAAAATACTACTTTATAAAAATCTTCTCTCTTACAGTCTCTGTGTCCCCTCTTTCTGTGCTCCCTGAAACCCTGATGTAGGGGTTGCAACATAGTTCGAGCCCTTTGGGGTCGAACACTGCACAGTCACGTACTCTCTACATCTCCACTAGTCATTGTTCTCTGTCATAACCTCCATCTGTTGCAAAGAGAAGCTTCTCTGATGAGGGGGAGAGCTGTGCTAATCTACGCGGAGAAGGATAAGCATCTGGAAACCAGCAGGCTACTTTATCAACTTAGCGAAATGGAAGATAGTGGGTTCTCCTCCACCGTCTGGGATCTCCCCAGCCAGGGCTAGTTGGCTCTGCTTAACATACCAGGATTGGATCACCGGTTTACAGGGTTTATAGCTGTGTAGAACTGTTGATTATTTTCCTCCTCCATAGCCTGACATTTTGAGCTGGCCATCAGGAAGGAGGTTTACAGGTTAGTACCTGGTTGATTTTTCCAAGTCCTGTGACTAAAGTGTGTATGTGTGTCTTCCACAGTCAGGCTGGTCTTACCCTCAAGTCTGGCAGGCAACCAAGTACAATGACGATAACTTCTATTGTTTGGGGGAGTCTCTTAGATCACTTTGACCAACAATTTGAATGGAGTTAATCTACTCATCTCCCTCCGCAGTTACATCTCCCCCACGACTCAATTTTTCCCATTTTCCCTTTCACAGCATCCGTGTTGCTCTAGCCCCTTCTCTGGAGCGGTTCCCTCCCTCCCAGAAATAGCGTCTTCTGCACATGAGAGGGATGTTGTGGCCAAGAAGTCGCAGCATCTGTGACTGCCTGCACGAACCACACCAGTCAACATCGCAGTGTGGATAGGGTTGTGCTCACAAGGCCCCAGCCCTCGTTGAAGAGCCACAGACATGACTTTGAGAGGGAGGATGAAAGGAGGACACAGGAGGGCTGGGAAGGGAGGAGAGGAGTAGATATTATCAAAATTCATTTTACTCTTGCACGAAATCCTCAATGTTTTTAATTTGAAGGGTAAAAAGAGAATGACTTGTTTAGTTTTATCTTAAATCCAATTAATGACAGTACTTAGTTCAATTAGAGTTTAGCTAAAAATGTACACTAATGAGAGCATTGTATGTTCTGTTTGTCTTTGTTGTTTCTGAGTGTATGAAAAGAAGGTATATTTATAGATTTTCTTTCCTTCTTCTTGTTTTTTCAATCTTAATAACTATACTTATTCAATTATGAAACTTTTAAAAATATCATAAGTTCTGTACCGATGCATAATATACCATAGGTATAGTGAAGTATATTCCAAAATCAGAAATCATTTTTGCTCAGGGTTTTGCAAAAGCAAGATGCTATAATCTTGGACTTTTATTTAGGGAGTTATATAGAAGACAGACTGGCTGATTTTGAATATATTTCCTGGAAGACATGAATGTCTTTTCTAAGCATTGGTTACATAATTCTCCTTCCTTTGTTAATGTTTATATCAATGCAGGAATAAAGTCCTAACCACCCTGATCACCTTTCCTGACATTTCCTCCTGTTGATTTATTCTATAATAAACAATAAGAAACAGGTCAAATGTACTCGGAAACATCAAGATGAAACTCCAAATATTTTAATTTTATTGTATTTTATACCCATATCTTAAATAGTCAAGTAATTAAATGTTGGAGATTCTCACATACACATTGAAACTGCTGTGGCAGTGGCTCTGGCCGCCTCTCGAGCAACGTGTTTACTTTTCCAGGGGTAAGTTGCTTATAAATGTACAATCATGACTGTGAAATCCTACTAGAAAATAAAATGTCACATATTCCATGTTCCTGGTGTGATAAAGAGGTTTCAGGAAGTTTGGAGATATCTGACAATGTTGTAAGGTGGCAGACAGAGAAAGGAAGAAAAGGGAATAAGCAAAAATAGAATGTATTTCTTCTAAACTAACCTGTGCTCAAACTACAGAAAGAACATGAGAAGAAGGAAAAAAAAGGAAAATATTCGTTCATTTTACAAAAAGTATTCGAACCAGAAAAAAAAGATCACGGATCAAGTCACAATTCCTTATTCTAGCTCACACAGCTTTTCTCTTCTCATAAAAGGGTCCAAAGAAAGGTATCCTGGAAATGGCCAGCCTCCTAAAACAATGAGTCTTGATGATCATCAAATTCCAGACAGAATATCAAAGACACTGTGTGTGACTATGTAAATAATCCAAGTGAATACCAGTAATTAAAAGCCAAAGACTTAAGCACAATCATTTCAGTTTTTCTAATTTTAAAAGTTTTAAATGTCAAATAATTTAAAAATGAAAACTGATCTAAACATGGCATATAGTGCATGGACCACACTTAAAAGTAGTTGCCCAACATAACTGCACTTTATCGAGACAGAGAACACTTGGAGTTGCTTTATAGAGGTGGGGTGGGTGTGGGAGGAATTGGGCCTGGGGAAGAGGGATGAATACAATCAAAATACATCTCATGACATTCTCAAATAATTCATGAAAATGTTATTTTTATAAAATACTTATTTGGGAAATACTTTCTATGGGTGAATTCTCTGCTGATGCTGTAGTGGCTGCATTGAGAATGCTAGAGGTCGTAAGTGATGAGATTCCAAATTTTCATTAGCAAACATTGGAACGCTTGAAAGTTCGCTGAATGTAGTAGCTTTCCTTTTGTGTCGCAGCTCTGCACTTATGCACAGAAGCCCTGTTATCACAGAAGAAAACAAAGCTCCAAAATAAGATCAAAAACTGTTCTCATTTTCAGTTTTACCCTAGAGTAGTATAGTAAAGACTTACTGATTTTCCATGCTTGACTTGAAGCATTAGAATCAT